>SZWC01007292.1:106475-128786 GCA_023375785.1 Penium margaritaceum | reverse complement strand
GATATAGATATAGATATAGATATAGATATATATATAGATATAGATATAGATATAGATATAGATATAGAGACAGATATAGATATAGATATAGATATATACAGATAAAGATATATGTAGATGTAAACATATGAATGGAGTTCGATCTAGATATAGATAAAGAGATGGATAAAGATTTAGATATTGTTCTAAAAGTTGATATAGAGGTAGATGTAAATATATGAATGAAGATATATACAGGGAAATGATTAGGTACATGTAGGTATTGATATAGATTAACATATAGATCAAGGTATTGATATTTTGAAGGATTGAGATATGAATACATAAAATTATGTAGAAAAAGGGTACATTTTCATAGAAATTTATGTACAAAAATCAATTTCATAACATAAACACATGTGTGAGAATTGATATCATCGTATACACATGCAAAATTTTGAAAAAGAAGTCGCACTTTTTGACATTGATGAAATTGTAGAGACAAAAGTCCATGTGGACTATTAAATAAATTGTTTTACGAATTGAGGCAGAAAGGGGCCTTTGCATTCATATGAATGTATTGGGAAATTTTTTAAAAGGATAAAGAGCTTCATGTTGACTATAATGTTACGGTTACATTCTTTTCCATTTTAAAATAATTTATATATGAATACATAAGTACGTTAGTAGATAATTTATTTCAAATTTGAACATAGAATACTGATTTTAGCTTTAATTTTTCTGATTTGCATTGGTTTGAAAGATTGTGTTTGCCTATTTTCACATCTGCTATCTTTCACATCACATAAATTGGTAGGTAAATCGTTCTTTACGATTTTTAATATTTCAAGTTTGATTTTTACTTTTTCCATTGGAACATTTGAACATATTGAATTGGTGTCTCATTTTATCAGTTTTGGCAATGACTGCTCTGCTGTTGTCATCTTCATGCTTTAGATGGTCTAGATAAGCTTTCGAGCGTTGTCCGAACCTGAAAGGAATTACGTCTTGAACGAGGACCGTTGTCACCATTCCTCTTTACAGTCGTTCGTTGTGGCGTTCGGCAGCACTTTCAGTCACGAAGACCGGAATGGGGGGACCTAGTCTTTAGACTCGAACGCCAACTTCGCGTCTGCACTTGCAGTTTTAATTACCCCCATGAAGTCGCAATATTTAACACTCCCCGCGCAATCTTTTTCACCGTTGGCTACCCCCATCTAGGACTTCGCTACCCTGCAACTATCGTTGGAAGCATCAACAACCCTCCAACGACGCTCGTCGGGTGGGCCGGGGGGATGGCGATGTACCTCACACTCCATGGGTGAGCGGATGGCATGCGGAGGTGTGGGTTGAGCATGCTGGGCATTGATCTACCTACACAACCAGCCGAAGTCATCGTCGTCCGGTTGCGTTGATTGTGAATGGGGTATTGCACATCGACCCCTGATAGACGTGTATATGTGCATGTTCACATCGATGTATTGGCAAACGCTGCTGAAAATTGTAGGAAAACTCTTCAGATTCGTCAATTTAATCGTCCAAAACATCGTTGGTCCAACCAGAACACCCAACGATCTAGCCGCGTGACTCCCAGCAATCTGCCAGAACAACACCCAGCCTCACCCATAGTTTAAGTTGAAGGTTCACTGATTTGAGGGCGCAACCCAGTAAATAGTGGTGTTTTTTCCAAAAGGCAATACCTCAAGTACCCTTCCTTTCAGCTTGGGTTGAGTCATCCGCCCCGAAATGAGACCGTCGGAAGCTACTTGACCAGCATTAAAGAAATGCTGCACCATTCACCCCACTATAGAAAATTATTGCTCCATATACCACATCTGTCGTTTTAACTTCACCATGCACGCAAAATGTAAAACCACACCACCTTCCACCTGCAAACAACGCATGGGGTATGTCTCATATGTACGTGGCATATGATATAGTATGACATAAAATGATTATAGGTTGTGGAAGACCAAAATTTGACATAAAATTTTAGGTCATGTGCCAATCTTTGTTTTGTTTTTAAAAACTTGGGGTGTGACAAACACATTCTCGTTCAAATAGAAAACCTGTTGTACGTAGCAAACAAGGAACATCGCAACGTTCAAATGATAACCCTTCTTGGACTCCCCCAAACCCAATGCTACCAGGATTCCAATCAGACCTACGTGCACACGATCACGTTTACATCTCATAACATGGTTTCCACCAACCTTTTTGAGAAAACATATCCATCCGCTAGCTTCAGAAGAGCTAACCCGCCAACCAGCAAGAAATAGACATGAGGCGTTGCACCACGGGGTATATCGACCATGAGCGTCATGATAAAGAGGTAGAAGGTGGAACACATGTAGATCCATCCACACGTATAACAACAAGGTACCCAAAGTGAGGTGTAAAGCAACAAGCAGAAAACAAAAAACTAACAATGGCCACACACTCGAAGTTGTCAATGTGGGGAAACATGCCAAAAACTGAAACAAATATCTGCAATGTTTGGCAAAGATTGTTGGAATTCATACAATGGCATTGATTTGAGTATTTTTCAATATAGATCAAAGTTTTGAATACTCAAATGTCACCTGCACAAAACCTCTACCTATTACGTACTTAGACTATTGCAGTTTCTCATTTACACTTACCGCCAACATCACCCTGCATTTATTTGCAAGAATTAATAACGAATATGTTAAAGCTGATATTTATCACTAATTCTATGTTATGTCAAATACATATAAAACTAAAAAGATGAATCACTATATCAAAGAAAGTTTCTTCCAAATATGAAGGAAATGTAGAAATGCATAAATAAACCATTTTCATATGCAATAAGTTTTAATTTCTATAATAATACATAAGTTATTTTTTAAGGAACAATCACACAAACAAGCACACAAGTAGGAAGAAAACTTTATATCTTATGTGTTGTCATTCAAATAAAGGTTATAGAATATACAAGCTGTATTTGAATTTGTATGTGTATTTTTATTTTTTAACTATCACATGACATGCATATAAAAGTAAAAAACATATGGAAAAACTATCATGATGTTTTCATCAAATCAAATCATAATCGTTCATAAATTCCAGATATCATCAGAAGCATTTTTAAAATAATTCATGCACGTTTCTTTTGAAGCAATTTCATTTCAAACATGCTTTCTTTCAAATTAAACGGCTGAAAACAATTGTTGATCAAGATCAATATTACTTATGGGAAAACAATTTATGTTCATAGTTTATTCTTCGAGAATATGTAAGCAAAGAACATGCAGCAATAAGCTATGTATGCATTTGACTGTATTTGAATTCTTCTCTAGAAGGTTCAAAAAATGTTCTTAAAATTTGAAAAGTACTAATAATGAAAATCCTTTTTCATTATAAAGAACCATAATGATTTTTAATTATCATTATTTAAGAAAATTATTACTGATGATTCATGATGTATTTAACTAATATCCTAGTTCTCAAAGAATAAGGATTTCTAATGTTTTATTTGTTTTCAAAATTTGTGAAAAATAGTATTCATGAATTTTGATTTATTCCATGAATCTATCACAAATTCAATATCCCAATCCACATGTTACGATATAAGTATAAAATCAGATATAAAAATGATTTCTTCCTCAAAGTTACTAAAAATAAAATAAAATGTATTCTTTATCATGAATTATTCCATAATTTATTTCAAAATTTCATACATGAACATATTGAGATTAAAAAGCGTAATAATACCACTTGACAAAGTTAATTGTTTTGTAAACATTCATCACCTTTGTAACGAAATTAATTCAATAATCAACTTCATTATCTTCATGATGTTAATGAGACTGAAATGTTTCAAACATGTTTTATTCACAATTACTCCTTATCAAACATAAACTTCATTCAAGAGTAAGTTTGAATTATTGTGTATTCTTGAATAAAAAACCTTCAAAACATATTTTCTCTATAATTAAAAAAACAAAGGTTCATTTCATCAGATATCTATTATTAGAGATGATGTTTGGAAACACATGGTGGTGTAGAAGTAGATCAATTTACTGATAAGAAAACTTTCAAACAAGAAGAGAAATATGGAAAGTGTCGGATGGGGACTAGGTGGGAGTTACTTGCGTGACATAGTCTTTGCGGCACAATTAGAACCTCATCCAATTGGTGCCTTAGTGGTTGAGGAGTCCACATATTAGTCTATCGATTGATCCCAATGAAAGGATATCAATTACGAGTAATGTCAAGAGTAAACCATGTCATACTGATGATCGATGTAGGTTAGTAAAGAACCACCCTTTACTTTAGCAAGATTTCAAAAACGAGAGGACGGAGGATGCATGCACCCTGGCTTCCACACATGAGTGGGTCTCGCCTTTGCACCACATATTCGGAGAGTATCAATCATCTTGCTGAACCCCCCGTTATTGCTATGGTTTAATGATATCTCTAAAGAAACATTATTTAGGAGGGTACTTCTTGCTTGTAGTGTGGTTCCCACACAACGATGGGTGCAAGACTTGAGTTTAAAAAAGGGACACACTGACCTTGGCCCCCACACACAGGTGGGTCTTCCTTTTGAGTTCAGAACACGAACTTCAAGTATAATAATGTTATCACAATTTAAGGTGATGTGTTGAAAAACACATGGAGAAACGGGCAGCACAAAACAAGGGCCATGATGACACATCTCGCCGAAAGAAGTCAAGGGGCAAAGAGCTCGATTGAGCATGACAATAAATAAGAGGTCTCGTTAATAACTTCTAGGAAAAAATCAATCAACAGGGTGGAGATGTATGGATCGGTGTGGTTCTAGGCATCAAGACGGTAGGTTGACAAGGAAGGCAACAAGGGGGTTAATAAGACGATGATGAATGTTGGTAAGGATGGGTTGGGAAATGGATGCTTCAAGACAAGGGGAAGGCAACAAGGGGGGCTGATGGAAAACATGAGTTAATTTTGGGTTAGAAAGAAAGGTGAGAGAGACTATAAAGGTGTTGTCGTGCCAATTCATAAGCAGGGGCTGATGTCGAGATTGAAGAGGGTGGAGAGAAAGGAGGTGGTAGCATGCCGATCAAAGGAGAGGAGGGTGCTTTAATGAGCGGCAAGGATGGAGGGGAACTGGTAGGTTGAGGAGGAAGAAGAGGGATGCGAGTGGGGGTGAAGGTGGTGTTTGCCTAGGGGGATGAAGAGGGAGGTGTGGAGGAGAACAGGGAGGATGGGGGTGAGGGTGTTCACCATGGATAGTAGGGGAGGTGGAGGATGGAGATGGGAGAAGAGGTGGCGTAAGGATAAGAGGCATGAGAAGGTGAGGGTTGGTTGTGGATATGGCCAAGGAGGAGAAGAGTGGAGTTGTAAAGTCTAGGGAGAAGGTGAGTAAAATGAGATGGTTGGTAGGTGAGGAGGGCAGGGAGGTATAGCAACAAGTTGACAAAATGAGAGGGAAGGAGGAAGGGACAACTTCGAGTGAACAAAGGAGAAGGGAGGCTACTATAGATGACTGTGCACACACACGCATAGACCGAGACCACATGAATGGTATACATCAAGATGTGAACAGCAAGGAGCATCTGTAGAGGACACGATGATTCATAAAGTGTATCTAGGCTGTAAACTTGGGAGGCTAATGCACGGAGAAGTTAAAAAGGCTATCAAGGGACACGGACCTAAAGGAGTCTTGATGAAGATCATGAGGGACTTATAAGGGAGGACGACACTAGCATAAGTGCTACAGTTGGGTAGTTGAGGGAAAATAGAAGCAAAGTAGAGAACGTGGTGGAACGAAGGAGGTTAGATGAGGACTGCGGGTACATTGGACGAAAGGTAGCTGTTGGAGAGATGCATATGAAGCACCATTGAGAGGAAAGATAAAGTGGGAGGTATGAAGCTAGAAGTAGCGTAGAAGGGAGCAAGGGCCGGTGACAAAGGAAGGGAGGGGAAGGAATAGGTGATGAAAAATGTCATGGCTATGGGAGGAGGAGGCAGAACATTGACAAGGAGCTTTGATGACAAAGCGATCAAAAATTACAAAGAGAGATAGAGAGATAGATAGATAGATAGATAGATAAATAGAGAGAGAGAGAGAGAGTATGAGAGAGAGAGAGAGAGAGAGAGAGAGAGAGAAGAGATGGGGAGAGGGAGGACTTTGGAGAAGGTGAGGGGAGGATAGGGTCAATGAGAGGGGAGGGGGAGAAGATCAAAGGATAGAGGGAGGAAGAAATATAACACTAAGGGACACAGGGAGGAGGGAGGAAAAGAGAGAGGAGAGAAGAGAGAGAGAGAGAGAGAGAGGNTTGATGACAAAGCGATCAAAAAATACAAAGAGAGATAGAGAGATAGATAGATAGATAGATAGATAAATAGAGAGAGAGAGAGAGAGTATGAGAGAGAGAGAGATAGAGAGAGAGAGAGAGAGAGAGAGAGAGAGAGGATGGTGGGATTGGCAAGTGCGGAATGGGGAGGAAGGGAATGATGGATGGATAGTTGTAAGGTTTGTTGATCGTGGTAAACGGATGGAGGAAGGGACATAGGGCATAGATGGACAAATACTGGAAGGGAGGGTTCCATGGGCGAAGAGAGGGGAAGAAGTACATACAGAGGGATAAATGGTCCGAGGGACTGAGGGAGGGGTGGAGGAAGTGAGAAGCGCAGAAAAGGATGGATTGGAGGGAAGGGGTCAGACAAACCTACAAGAGAATTGGAGGGTGGATGAAAGAAAGGAGAGGGGTCAGACAAGAGGGAGGGATAGAGGAAGGAAAAGAGGAAGGGAGGGAGGGAGGGAGTAAGAGGGGGATAGAAGAAGAGTAGTGGTTCAAGGAAAAAGGAAAGGAAGGGAGAAGAAGGGGGGGAAGATTTCAGGCGGTCAAAGATGGTGCAAGGGGAGGTGGAAAGGGGGTTGATTGTAGGGTTGGGAAGGAAGGGAGGGAGGGGAGGGACACGAGCGGAGAAAGGAGGAAAGGGGGTCGGGCAGGAACGAGGGAGAGTCCGGAGGATGTAAGGAAGAAAGAAGGGAGAGGGGTCAATGCGAGGGGAGAGAGGGAGGGTCGGAGGGCGAAAGAGCGAAAGGGAGGAAGGGGGGTTGACTAAAGCAAGAGAGAGGGGAGCGAGGGAAGGAGAATGCAATGAGGGAGAAAGGAGTCCCAAGGAAGAAAGGGGGGAGTCTGGGAGGGTGAGTAAAAGGGAGGGTGGATGCCGGAGCATAGGAATACAAACACGTGCCAATGCGTGCGATGACCGGGGGTCAATGGCGATGCACTTCAAGGGAAGAGGGAAGCATCGTTGTTTCACAAGGGGAGGGCACCTTTAATGTGCATGAAGATGACAGGCTACCAAAAGAAAATTGATGGTTGTAAGGCGTGTAAGGCCGAGGAGACGTCGTGAGTGCCAAAAATCTATAAATCCTAAAGCTATACGTGCCTTGGTGAAGTTCACCATGAGATAGGAGGGTGGAAATGAATGCATACAAGGGAAGGGTCTTCCTGCTCACGTGTGACCATGATGCATGAATATGCAAGACACATGTCATGGTGGGAAACCAGGATGGTGAGGGCTACGCTAAACTCAAAGAGGATGACGGCAAGGGCGCAAAGGACGCGGCCACCAACTACACCACGTGTGAAGAGGAATTGAGTAGGAGAGGGACGTGAGGAAGTTCATGACAATTGTAGCTAGGAGAAAAATCAAGAAGAGGATCGCGTTTTGCTCCACGCCATGTTAAAGATGAAGATGGGAGAAACAAGGAAGTGTAGGAAGAGTTCAAGTAATCGAGTAGAAAGCTTGGGATCCATGAATGAAGTATGGAGAGGCCAGATGAGGATTAGTAAGGAGTCACCCGTCTGGCCGAGAAAAGGCCAGACGAGGATTAGTAAGGAGTCACCCGTTGGCACCTTCTTGATTTCAAGGCCCACCCATTGATGTATGAATTACTCCTACTTGGAAGACATTCTTTACGACAATTGTCACATGTGACCCATGTTGTGCTGATGACCAACTTAGGCTATCAAATAATCAATATTTTCTATACAAATATAAGCAAAGAAAAAACATGGATAATGTCTTTTGTAACTGTGCTCATATTGACAACTAATGTGGATAAATGAAATGATGTATAATTTCAATTAAAATTTTTGTAATAAGAAATATACATTCAATCTTGAAAAATATTTGTTGAATCTTATATTCTCAGTTGAATTATACATTTTGATATAGATGTAAAAGATGAAAGTTGGAATCCATGAGAATTTACAATACAATCTATCTGTTTAAGATTATCACGTTGGCCATATTGTAAGTTGTGGAAAAGGTTCAAATTTTTGAAAGAATAAATTAGAAAGTTTCTTAAATGCTCAAGCATATTAGATATTGCAACGGAGACACCATGGTAGGTAGTACATGTAATTACCTATGGCTACTTGTCATACAAAGTAAACAATTACTGTGTAATCTTATGTAGTAAAGGGTTCCATTGAATTTCCCTTCAATATCCCCTAGAGTATTTGTCTCGAGACGGTTTAGTCTTTGATGGCAAAGATTAGAGAGGAAAGCAAAGAGAGAGAAGGCAACAGAGGATCGAGGCTAGAGGAATGGAGCCCATACGAGGGTGAGGGAAAAGAAAATAATTTCATCACATGAAGATTTGGGGCTTTACAATGCTTTAAGGAAAATGGGCATTGATTGCAAAGGAATTTGAAGTTTGTATCATATCAAGTAAAGTAAGGTTTTTTTTGGTTCGAATGCAAAGTGAGCTAGCAGGATCAAATAGGAATAAACCTTAACAAGTGAAGTGTGAACTCATGAACATGCGACCTATTTGAATGCCATTGAGAACTCTAAAGACTTTATCCAAAGTCTTAAGAACATTTGTTTGGAACTCTAGTGCATTACACTTGACTGCATCAATTCCTCGCATTATTCCACAGGTTTTCACCTCAGCAATCTGGTTAAATACAAACAAAATTGAAAACAATTATGAATGATTCAACTAAACATTTGAAAAACTGTAATGACATTAATGTTATCCTAAAAAAAACATAAAGAATGATGATTAAGCCAATGCTAAGCCATTCCTTTTGCAATTATGTTGATTGTTTTCTAGCAATGCATGTACAAAGGTGTGAAAATAATATGAAAAGATATTATATGGATTGTTTTTGTGATACTAAAGAAGAAATTCATGGTTATCTATTCTTGCCTATGAGATAAAAAGTAAAGTTCATAATGAAATGATGAGGATTACCATTGTTTCCATCCTCATCCTACAACACATTTTATTTATTTCAACCATATAGGATTTGACTGTAACGTATGGCAACACAATTCATTTATAAGATAAGTATCTTTGGAATGAAGGAAAAAAGAACCCTACAAAGGATTATAGCTTATGTCAATTATATTTGTCTAACCATAATTAAAAGTGAATAGACATAATGAATGCTTGTTGAGCTTAAAATGATTCAATAAAAATCAAATACAAATCACATGATAAAAAATCATCCATTTTTTTTTAGTTCAATAATTTTTCTCGTATGAAAATGAATAAAATGATAGATGCTTTTTGTTGTACAGGGTGTGCTGAGGGGGACGAAGAGGATGTGGAAGGACGGATGGAGGAGAATGGAGGTCATGAGAGCATAGCTCATAGAGAACCCACACGTGTCAAGCGTGGGGACAGACAAGAGGAAGAAGACATGGCCCGGAACATATAGGATAGAGGATATGCAGAGCTCACAAGCAGGGGACGTCAAACAGACCGTACCAACACTTAGAATAGCCAAGGGTTCACCATCACCAGTGAAGACAATTGGGATGATAGAAATAGTGCTTAACGATGTGAAGAGCTCACGAAAAGGGAACAAATGATCTTTGGCAGCCTCGTCAACCACCCAAGACAGTGAAAACACGCTCAGGGTTGGAGAGAAGGCAATAGGCGCTAGTGCAAGGAGTGATGCCTGTTTGAAAAGGGGGAAACGACGAGAGAGGAGGAGAACAGAGAAAGAGACAGGTGCCGGGATGGAGTCCAACAAAGGGAACATACCGACGGGTGAAGGACCGTCGAGGATACCCTCTACAAGGACGCGAAGAATTAAGGCATCGATGGCATCCGTAGATACAGGGAGGACAACATCAAGGGTCAAGTTGTCGCGAGGCGAGGCAAGAGGAGCAGCGGCAAAGCCCAGGGGGCGGGGCAAAAGCGGCATGACCATGCAAAAGAGCACGCTCACATAGGTCATGAGCTGGGGGGATAGGACAGGAGACATGGCGATGACCCAGAACATCGTAGTTCCAAAACACCAATGCACGACCACCACCGCCACCCGCACGGCCCCACACGACGATAACATGAGCAACTGAGGCGCAAGGAGGCCATGGAAAGTGTCTTGCACGCTAGCTTGGCAAGCGCTACAACAAGCTCAAAGGCAGTCTAGAACATGCGTAGACCATCAACAAGAGCAAGCTAGACAACATGAGGTGTCTTATAGGCGTGCTACATAGTTAGGGCAAGAGGGAAGGAGGTGACAACGCCTAAGAAGGCAAGACTGAGGGTGGCAGCGACGTATTTTACAAACGCAGGGTTCATGAAGGAGGTTCTTACCATAAGCAGCTTGCTTTGGAGAAGCTTTGCGCGACCCTTGTAGACCTCAAGGGACTCGTGAGGAAGATGGCAAAGGGAGTGCAGGTCAGCTAGAAGGGAGGCAGCAAAGCAAGGGGAATCAGAGGAGTAAAGGGAAAGAAGGGGGGCATAAGAATCACAAGGATGCACAGGGAGAGAGGGGGTGGGGGCAAAGGGATCAAGCTTGCGAAGTGCGACGGTGGGGGCGGCGGAGTATATAAAATGAAAAGGAAGGGGCGCACAGTCAGGGTGCGTGATTGGGAGGATGGGAGCAAGGTCATAGTGCTCCCAAAGACCGTGCATGTGTGTCCACAAGAGAAAGCGAGCGTACCACACGCTAAAGGGCGTGGCGGTAGCGTGGCTGAGAGCGAAGGTAAGAGGCATCTGCGACGTTGGCGAGCGAAGGCCAAGGCTGACATGGTGGGCGATGGAAAGTGTCATGGCGTTGAGACAAACCTCTGTGCAAGCAAGGGCAGCGAGAGGGTCACCGGCAGCAGCTCCTCTAGAGGGCGTTGCACCTCCAGCTAGAATAGCACCTTTGGCAACGATCGCATTGCCAATGGCACCATTACCAAGAGTAGTAGCAGCACGGCCAACAGTAACGTCGGCGTTAGCAACAGCACCTGCCGTAATGGGCCCACCGAAAGTCAAAGCACCACCCGCGAGACAATTAGGGATAGCATAACCACGAACACGGAGGGCGTTGAGGGCGTGGAGCACCAAGGGATGGAATCAGGACCAATGCAAAGAGGGGAGGGTACCAAAAAGAAAGAAGGGATGATCGAGGCAAGGGAGGTGGCGTTCTACCACGTGGCAGCGGAGGCGCGAGGAAGTGGAGAGAGTGGGAGCATGGGGAGAGCTTAACTTAAAACGGAGCTAGGTTGAACGACGAGCCATAACCAATGGAGCTATGATCATGATGATGGAGGTGGAGGAGCAAAAGGGGCAAAGGGGAGGGTGGCCCATGTGGGAGACAGAGATACAGAGGAAGAGAGAGTGGACAAAAAAATGGAGGCAGAGTGAGTCAGAGATGGAGAGACGTAGGGAAGGGAGGGAGGAGAGAAAGGCAAGAGCAAGAGAGCGGTGAGGCAGGAAGAGCAAAGGGAGAAGGGGGATGGGGGAGAAAGGGAGGAGGGGGAGATGGGAGAGGGAGGGAGAGGGGGGGGAGAGCAAGGTGGGAAGGGCTGGAGGAAGAGAAGGGAGGGAGGTAGAAGGGAAGATGGAGAAAGAGATAGAAAGAGAGGGACAGGGAGTGCCGAAGGTGAGAGGAGAAAACGGAGAGAGAGGAGAGTAGGAGTGAGAGAGTGTGAGAGAAAGAAGAAGAGAGAGAGAGAGGGAGAGAGAGGAGAGAGAGACAAGAGAAGGGAGCAAAGGGAGGATAGAGGGCAGAGAGGAAGAAAGAGAAGAAGGGAAGAAGAGAGAGAACGGAGAGAGGGACCACAGAGATAGAGCAAGAAGGGATAGGAGATGGAGCAGGGAGGGAGAGAGAGAGAGTAAGAGAGAGATAGGAGTGAGAGAGAGGGTAATGGAGACAAGAAACAAGAAAGGGGTAGAGAGAGAGCAAAAGAGGAGCAAAAAAGGAGAGGAGGGGACAGCGGCCAACAAGAAAAGGCAAGGATGATGGGAGAGAAAGGGAGACGATGTGCGACACGACAAGCAAGGGCTGTAGAGGGATAAAGAGCGTGTAGGAGAATGAACACTCACACAAAGATTGAACACAAGGAACTGTGCTGAAGGCACAAAAGGTGAAAGAAACAAAGGGTAAAGGGGAAAACCAAAGGGGAGAGGGGTGAAGGGGAGAAGAAGGCGGCAGGGGGAAGCACGGATGGGAACACGGACAAAGCATCAAGGGAAGGCGTGTGGTTATGAGCTGCACACAAGCGTGAGCAAGGTACGTAGAGGGCTCACACAAGGCGCAAGGAGAATGGGAAGAGAAGAGAACATAAGCGGAAGAAAGTAATTCAGGCAAGGAAAAGCAAGAAAAAGGGAGAGAGAAGGAGACAGAGAGAGAGAGAGAGAGAGAGAGAGAGAGAGAGCAAGGGGGTAAAAAGATAGAGAGGGAGGGAGAGAAAGAGAGATACACGGAGGGATGGAAGAAGAGAAAATCATGAGGGTGGGAAATACCCAAGAAATGGGAGCAGACCGAGGAAAAGGAATAATTTCTCCAAGAGGAAAAGCCGAGGTTCGAATGAGAAGGGAGGGCGGAGTCGTCGACTCAAGGAATGCGAACACAGACGAGTCCGAAAGGCCACACACACCTCAGAGGCCAAAGACCAAAGAGAAGAACTTGAAAAGAGGAGGAGAAGCAAGGACCAGGACAAGGAGATGAGAGAGAGGACACTGGGAGAAAAGATGAAGCAAAGAGGGGGGGGGGCGGAGGAGAAGGGAGGAAGGAGAAAGGCAATGCTCGGGAGGAGAAACGGGCGGATGTCAGAGTAGAAGGTGATGGAACGTGAAGAGAAGAAGGAGACAAGGACAAAGAGGGGGTGGAAGGGAAGCAGAAGGTTGGAGAAGGGGGAGAGGGGGGTGAATAAAATGCGCAAGAGGAGGAAAAAAAATGGGGGAGAGGAAGAGGGCAGAAAAAGGAAGAGGGGGAGGGGAGCAAGGAGAAAGAGTTAGAGAGTGGAAGAGAGAAGTAGGGAAAGAAGATAGGGAGCGTGAGAGAGAGGGAGGGAGGGGAAGAGGGAGAAAGAAGAGGGGGAGAGGGAGGGAGAAGGGGAGGCGGGGAGAGAGCAAGAGAAAAAAAAAAAATCAGGGGGAGAGAGGTGGGAAGAGGGAGACAAAGACAGAGGGAGAGACACGGAGAGAGTAGAGTGAGAGAGAGGGAGTGGGGAGAGAGAGGGATAGGAGAAGAGATAGAACAGGGAGAGGGAGGGACTGGGCAAGAAGAGAGAGAGAAAGAGAGAGAGAGAGAGAGAGAGAGAGAGAGAGGAGAGAGAGAGAGGGAGGGAAAGAGTAGAGAGATTTTGAGGGAGAGAGGGGAAAGATGGAGGAAAGGGAGAGAGAGGAAAGAAAGAGAGAGAGTGGGGAGTGAGAGGGGGATAGAGCAGAGAGAGAGGGAGAGAGCACAAAGAGGGAGAGAGGAGGAAGAGAGAGAGAGAGCACAGAGAGGGAGGGATCTGATAGAAGAGGGAGAGAGAGTGACAGATCAAAGAGAAAGAGAGACAAGGAATAGAGAGAGATAGAGAGAAATAGAGAGAGAGAGAGAGGGAGAGAGAGAGAGAGAGAGAGAGAGAGAGAGGAGAGAGGGAGAGAGGAGAGAGAGAGAGAGAGAGAGCGAGAGAGAGAGAGAAAGAGAGAGAGAGAGGGAGAGCGAGAGTGAGGGGTCGGGACAGAGAGAGAGGGAGGGAGCAAAGAGAGAGGGAGACGGAGGTATAGAGCAGAGAGAGAAAGAGAGAGAGAGAGGGAGAGCGAGAGTGAGGGGTCGGGACAGAGAGAGAGGGAGGGAGCAAAGAGAGAGGGAGACGGAGGTATAGAGCAGAGAGAGAAAGAGAGAGAGAGAGGGAGAGCGAGAGTGAGGGGTCGGGACAGAGAGAGAGGGAGGGAGCAAAGAGAGAGGGAGACGGAGGTATAGAGCAGAGAGAGAAAGAGAGAGAGAGAGGGAGAGCGAGAGTGAGGGGTCGGGACAGAGAGAGAGGGAGGGAGCAAAGAGAGAGGGAGACGGAGGTATAGAGCAGAGAGAGAAAGAGAGAGAGAGAGGGAGAGCGAGAGTGAGGGGTCGGGACAGAGAGAGAGGGAGGGAGCAAAGAGAGAGGGAGACGGAGGTATAGAGCAGAGAGAGAAAGAGAGAGAGAGAGGGAGAGCGAGAGTGAGGGGTCGGGACAGAGAGAGAGGGAGGGAGCAAAGAGAGAGGGAGACGGAGGTATAGAGCAGAGAGAGAAAGAGAGAGAGAGAGGGAGAGCGAGAGTGAGGGGTCGGGACAGAGAGAGAGGGAGGGAGCAAAGAGAGAGGGAGACGGAGGTATAGAGCAGAGAGAGAAAGAGAGAGAGAGAGGGAGAGCGAGAGTGAGGGGTCGGGACAGAGAGAGAGGGAGGGAGCAAAGAGAGAGGGAGACGGAGGTATAGAGCAGAGAGAGAAAGAGAGAGAGAGAGGGAGAGCGAGAGTGAGGGGTCGGGACAGAGAGAGAGGGAGGGAGCAAAGAGAGAGGGAGACGGAGGTATAGAGCAGAGAGAGAAAGAGAGAGAGAGAGGGAGAGCGAGAGTGAGGGGTCGGGACAGAGAGAGAGGGAGGGAGCAAAGAGAGAGGGAGACGGAGGTATAGAGCAGAGAGAGAAAGAGAAAAGAGACACACAAAGAGAGAGAGAGATGAAGAGAGAGAGAGAGAGAGAGAGAGAGAGAGAGAGAGAGAGAGATAGAGAGAGATAGAGATAGAGAGAGAGAGAGGGGGAGAGGGAAGAGAGAGAGGGATAAAAGGAGAAGAGGGAGAAAGGGAAAGATCAAAGAGGGAGAGAGAGAAGAGAGGGAGAAAAAGAGAGGTGGGAGTAGAGAGAGCAGAGAGGGAGGGAAAATAGAGAGCAGAGAGGGCAAAGAGGGAAAAGAGGGGGGAGTAGAGAGCAGAGAGAGCACAAGGTGGAAAGAGAGCAAAGAGAAAGAGAAGGGAGTGAGAGAGAGAGAGGGAGAGAGTGGAGAGAGGGGGGGAGAGAGAAAATGGAAGAGAGAGGGAGAAGGAGAGAGAGAGAGAAAGAGAGAGAGGAAGAGGGAGGGAGAGGTGATTAAAGGAAGAATAAAGAAGAGAAAAAAAGAACGAATTGAGACGAGACCCAATGTGTGGTCATGGAGCGTTGGAAGGGGAGGCCACATGGCCACAAAGGCCAAACATCCGTTGAAGGGGTAAACGGCCCCGGGCTTAGAGAGCCGAGCGAGAAAATGACAAGGGGGGGGAGGAGAGGGCGAGTGTACAGAGTTTAGAGTTTAGACTTCTAGCAGGCCTAAAGCCCAGAGCGAAGTCGCCTAGTGGCAAGAGCTAAGGGCTTAGAGCTTTAGGACCTAGGTCTTATTTGGCGACGTGTAGGCCCAAGAGCCAAAAGCCAAAAGCCAAGGAGCCAGGGCCAAGGGGCAGGGAGTTAAGGGTTGAGGGCCAAGTCGAGGGTATATTGAAGGAGCCGACCCTGGAACAGAGAGGGGAAACAAAGCTGCACAGAATATGCAAGGAGGATGCAAGTGAGAGGAACGAAAAGAAGGAAGGAAGGACATAAAAAAGAAAAACCAAATTGAAACATTAGAGAAGCAGAAAACCGGGAGAAGCGAGGGGGGGGTGGAACCACATAGAAGCCCCGAATAGGGCGAAAATGGTAGGAGGAGACCAAGACGTGTCAACGCCGGCACGACAAGGGCGGCAGCCTTGGGAGAGGACAGTGGAGGGCCGTTACGTCGGTGAGAACAACAAGGACTTGGGAGGCGGAGGGCCGTTACAGCACGAAGGATGGGGAAGAGGCTAGACGGATGAGCTTGGGGCGATGATGGAGGTGGTGGTGGCTATGGGCCACGACAATGATCATGGGACAACGGAAGTGGAAGTGGAAGGGAAAGCAAGAAAGCGTGAGGCCACATGCCTGTTCACACGCTTGATGCCATGTTGAACAGGGCAGGGTGAAGGGGAGGGAGAGGCTGTTGAGGAAGGATGGAGGAGAGTGGAGGAGGCGGGAGGCGAGTGGAGCCAGGAGTTAGCTGCGGGGCTAAATGTCCCTCTCGGCTGTGAGGGGGATGAGCTCCTGAGAGCTCATCCCCCTCACAGGGGGGAGCCATCTAGAAAGCTGTGAGGGGGGATCAAGGCGTTGATGACTTGAGTAAGAGCGTATCCAAGCGATGATAGTTGATTTTTTTGCAAAGAATGAGACATTTAGAGCAAGCAACGCGGACCCCTATCGCATTGCGTGGCGCAGCTCTACGAGTTTGCCATCCTATGTGGTGAACCACACAAGCCAACAAATGGGCAGTAAGGTAACACGGAGCTAGCAAATCAGGAGCACGGCCCAGCGTTCCAGTGTACGTCGCACGAGGAGCGAGTAGGAAAGTAGTTTAAAACATACCACAAACGAGCAGGACTAATCTAGGTGCGATAGTCAAGTTTGATATTTTAATAATTTCCATGTCAATTTTATTATAAATTTCCTCACTAGGAAAAGTGTAAAAATCAAGTAGCCATCAATGAAATAGATGATAGATGTCTGTCCCCAAAGACATCATTTTGAAAATTCCGGTTCTTGTTTTGATCGAAGCATGTTCCATGTAAAAAGAAAAAAACATAAAGGGTTATGAAAAATAATGGTTTGAGATCAAACCCTCTCACAATATCACTTTCACTTGGTAAATCGATAAATCACTCTAAAAATCCAAAAGAATAGCTGCTTCTGATTATTTTTAAGATTCCATTAAAATCTCACATGAACAAAAACCTAAATGGGTTACCAATACGACGTTTTCATTTTGAAGCTTGTAGATAATGGGACACTTGTTGAAAATAAAACAACTGAAAAATGAACGAAATTATATCCTATTTATTCGAGACATACTACAAAAAATTGATTTTAAGCATCATTTAAGATTACTTACCCTTTAAGAGTTTTGCCTAATAAAAATCAAGTAAGAAACGTTTTTATATACCTTCTCATGAATCCTCATGGAGTAGAAATGATATCATGGTTCTTTGTAACATTCGCTCAAATCACATTGCAAATTCCTTCATCATTATTTCTTCGTCTTTTATAGTGTCAATTAGATCGAATACAAACTGTTTTTATTCTATTCTTTCAGAAAAATGTATGATGTAAGTTTTCAAGTTCGTTGTTCCTATGCTATATGTATGTTTTAATTTCACGATAAATTGAACACGTTTACAACTCATTTTTCAATTTGGCTTAAACACAAACTTCATTAAAGACTAAGACAAAAGTTCCATTCTTATGCTTAGAATGTGAGTTCAATCGGAAAAATTATTAAGAATGAATGAAATAGAATGGAAGATTTTTGCATTCTTTTTAAAGGTATGAAAAGTTGGACTATTTATTTGGCGTAGACATGAGGTGAATGTTAGGTCTTCCATGCATAGTTATAACATGAAACAAATTCTGTATTTTGTTGAAAACACTTCGCTTTTCTTGAACTTTGCATATGTTTTCTCCCAAATGAAATTTCCCCTAAGAAGGTGAATAATGTTTGTTACTCTCCATTTGAATGTTCTGTTTCTCAATGAGTTAAGTTTCATTAACACTGGTTGTCTTAGAATTTGTTGTCAAAAGTGCCTTTTATTCTATCTTGTTGTGATAGTGGTTTGCGTGCATCATTGAAAACAAGGAAAACATCTCTTACGTACAAGATTGAGGGTTGTTTGCATTGGAAGCCACGCAGTGTTCATTTGGGTGATTTTTATATCTATCATAAGAATTTCATCAAGTTTCACGATGATTTTTTACGATATCAATCATAGAAGTGGCTCATAGGTTACACCAAAGAGATGCTTTTGGAGAATGGCTGTGAGAATGATAAGAGCAAAAATGTTCATTCACATGTAGTTTTTGCCTTGAATGTGCAAATTGGTCCCAAATGTGTAGCGTTTGAATTGTAGCCAGGATTTCGATAAATTTCATGCTTTTTTTACATGTAACATTAGAATTTATGATCCTTCATGCTTTGAGTTTGATTTCTGGATTAGTTGAATAAGAGACATAATGATGTTCATGAAAGGCAGGATTCATTCATGAAGTACATTGGTTATGAAATCATAAAACCCTTAAAACATGATTTAAATTATTTTCACTTGTTCCTTTGAGATTTATGGATTGTTTTTCACCATTTTGGGATGTGAGAGACTAATCATATTATGACAAAAATCTTTTTATGTCTTCCTTCTTCATGTTATGTAGAACTTCAATTTTAGATCATTCTTAGCACTATGATATATCTTGAGTTATTGATGTTGAAAAAAGAGTAAGTAACGTAAGAATAAATGAGATGATGATGTCATTTTGCATGTTGTGTTGACCGTTTGACATCTTTGGATTACGACCAAAAGTAATCAATTTGTCCCTAGAGTTGTTTTGATTTATTTCAAATTAAATTTATTTAAGGTCATGATTTTGGTAATTAAAGAAATTTATTCATTTAATTGGAACTTTTTGTACCTTGTTCTTGCGGGCATTGTATGAGGTTATAACAAAAAACACGTGAAATAAGGTAACGGAATTTGGCACAGCTCTTTTTTTAACATTTTGGATATAGTTGATCTTTCATTCAAGTCCCAAATATGGTAGTTGTGGTTGTGTGTTTTTTGGATTTCTTACTCATTTTTTATTCTTTTTTATTATAATATTCTTTATTTATGTGTTTATGACAAGATTGATGTTTTTCTATGTGGAATTGGACACCACTGTGGATAATAGGTTTCAATATTGATTTTTCTATGAAAGAGATTCATGATGTTATATGTATTCCTACCGTTTTAGAGTTTTGGAGTCATAATGATGTGTGTTTTGGTTTATTGTTCACTAGATTTATGTAGCATATGATTCATTTCTAGGATTTGGTTTTTTAGTTCACTAGTTTTTGGGGGGTTTAGATTGATGTTCCCTTGACTTAAGGTAGAAAAAACATCCCTCATGTAAAGCCGTCTTTGACTTTAACTTGGATCTGTTTCACTTGTTGGATTGTATGAAAGAGGAGTGCTGGGATGATCATTCGCCTCCACATTAGTTTGTCACAAGAGTCTTGTTTCTCCGTGGTTGTGCCATGTTGAATGATTAAGGTTTTAGGATGCATGTTCAGAAACAATCCTCCTGATGACTTTATCCATTTGTTGCGTAATTCTTCCCTTCCAATATGGTTGAGGAAATTCTTTGTTCGCTCTCATTTGACAACTATTGTGAGGGCTTACATTAAGGTTCTAGAGTTGGTTAGTAAATTCATCCTCACATATTTTTTGATTTTCGGTCTTGAAGGTGAAAATTTGTTTTCAGTTTTTATTTTTTTCTTGTTCGTTTCCTCCATTTTTGAGATTCAAATATTTTCAACACATCAATTTGAGATATTCTATTAAACACTGTTCGATGATGATAGAGTTTGCAAAAGATTCCTTAAAAATTGTATTTTTGAAATATTATTGCATTTAGTTTAGGTTATTCAAATTGATATAAGTATTTTAATTTTATGGACTGTATGAATGATCATTTTAATGGTTAGGTTTGCCTTCTTTCTCCCTTCTATGGTTATCATTTTGATGTATAGAATTTTAATCTAGTTTTTGTGGCTAAAATCAAAATTTCTGGAATATTTACCGTTATCTTCAACGTTGACCTTTCATCGTCGATCAGTATGGCTTGCTTCCTTTGAAGACCTTATAATACTTGAAAGAACACTGGTAGTTTTGGAATGATTTTGTGTTGGAACTGTTTTGGTAATAGGAGACGATCAGTTTCATCCTTACAGTGTTTTCGCCCGCGGGGAATGATGTTCGAATCTTGTTTCCTCAGTCGGGTGTGGAGGAGTGATTGACGGGGGTGCCTAGCATGTTGCTAGGTTTCGCCGCTCGACCTGACGAAAATGCTTTAGGCGCAAAGCGTCTGTTGTCAGGTATGAAGAAGTGCGCCAAACTACCATACCGGCTCCTGTTCCATTTTGAACTGGCTGCGAATTGGTGGCTGCACTTGTCATGCCTCTCACATGACTTCTTTGAACATTTCATTTCAATTTTGTTCGCCTCGTTCTCCGTCATTTGCTGTTTTCTGCATTCGCACATCTTTCCACCTGTGTATGGACGGAAAATACATCCACATCTCTGAATGAGATGCCTTTCGTGAATATCTGCGGCCAGATGGCCTCGATTGCCTTTCAAGTCGATCTTGACATTTGTGTGAATCGATGTTCTTCGCAACTTTCCGCCAGCGACACGACAAGCTTGTGACGCGAAGCTTTTCTGTTATCAATATCGACAGAAAGGAAGAATTATCTTAACGGGTCTCTGAGAATACTGTCGCCGATCGCATGAGCTGGTGCCCAGGCGGCGATGGGCGGCTTTCATGTTCACGAGCCGCCATTTTGCTGAGACCTGTGTGAGTGAAGTACAAAGGAGCATTTGGGTGCGGCTGGTTGTCGCTGAAATCGATCATTGAACGCTATCGGACAGTTCGTTGCACATTTCGTTGGAGGACTCGCGGAATCCACAAACTGCACCCCATCTGACAGTCATCATCAGCGCTGGTTAGAGCACTTGTGCAAGAGGTCAGGTCCGGACTGAATCTTCCCGATCGCGGACGCACATTGAACTTCCAGCTATCGATGTTCGGCCGCGATTGGTGAACACTGGGATTGTTGAGCCGATTCTATTCAGACTGTTGTGCTCTCTTTGAGGCCCACTAGGATCGTTGGAGGAGAGAAGCAAGAAGTTTGTCCGGACGAATCGACGTTGAGGGCCTGGCCACGCAACCTTTACGACTGTAATGCTACAACCCCGTGGACACGAACTACTTGCTATCGCTGAAATCTGTCGTTGAGGAGGCCCAACTATGCATTGCATCGACAACCAGCCACACCCTTTGAGGTTTTCTGGTTTTCCCTTGTAGAGTGATCCATTCCTCGACCCAGGAGGATGGACGTCGGCACAGAGCCATACGGGATGCAGAATCGCTACCTGAAAGGAAGGCCTCGCATCAGAGCATACGTGCACATTGTTTACCGAGATAACCTGAGTTGGTTTAGTGATCACGGCTGTAGAAGTCGTGGCCGACGACGGCGCGTCAGCCCTATTATCACCTTGGATGACCCCAAGCGGGTCAGTCCGCCAGGCAGCCTCGACCGCGCATACCAGCAGCAGTAGCAGCAGTCGCAGCGGCTTCACCAGCGAACGCCGCGAGCCGGTAGCATTCGCGAGGCCATGGCGCGACCTCTGGTGTCCCAGGCGTTTGTGCTGGTGATGGCGGTGGCGCTGGTGGTGGCTGCGCCGGCTGTGTGGCAGCCGGCGTACGCCCTCCAAGTGCGGACGGCAAAGCTCACGCAAACGCAAGCGCAGGCGCACACACTACCTCGCGGCGGTGAGTGCGGCTCGGCATGCGGCTCGGGTTGCGGCTCAGGTTGCGGTTCGAGATGATGAGGGTGCGGCACGTGGTGGTGGGGACAAGACGCTGCCAGGTACGGCTGGGAGAAGCACAGGCTGTTGGCGGGGGCTGTTGTCACCTGCCACCCTGCCCAGCCGGCCCCGCACTGCCGCCCTCGTTGCCACCTCCACTGCCACTTCCACCTTGGACTTGTCGCCGCCTGGTGCGGCAGAAGCGGTGACCACGACGTTTGTGGCACAATCAGCGCTGCAGTGCAACCTAGCTGCGCGTGAACGCGGTGAACCGCAGTGCACAACGGTGCGGCGGTTGCCGCAGCCTGCGATTCATGCCAACAGCCCAATTCTGATGAAATGTCTTGCTTGCGGCGAAAGCCCGAAAGCGAATGCCGTGACTCGTCTTGCCGCAAGAGTCTTGCTCGCCTTGCCCTGCTTGACCACTTGTCGATAAAGGCTTCACTACGAAGCAGAGTTTGGCGTTATGCTGGAACACTGCACGACACGACGAGCTATGCCATTGGGTGTGAGGTGTGGTAGTGTCTTGTCCGCAGCATGAGCACAACATTCAATGCTATTCGTTGGCGCTTCATGGATATGTGTCCCCCCACCCCCCCGGCCCTCCCTTCCCTCCGTCATCGTCGACGTTGTCGTCGCCGCTCCTCCTCCTCCTCCTCCTCCTCCTCCTCCTCCTC
>SZWC01007292.1:79727-94640 GCA_023375785.1 Penium margaritaceum | reverse complement strand
AGGGACAAAAAGGACGTCGGAGATGTAGACGGGACCAGCTGGCCCGGTGAACTGCACAACCCCAACACCCTGGACAGGGACCTCATGGCCAGCTGCAGTGCGAACAGAGCAAACAGCGCCAACGGGATGCAAGACGACAAAGGCGTCACGATGACACGTCATGTGATGGGTGGCACCAGAGTCCACGACCCATGTGGCATCTGTGACCCGTGTACAAGGGGCAACGTGGCACTCGGCGATGGAACAAGGCGCGGCAGTAGGCCGCTCGGCAGGCGATGCGGCAAGGCGAGCAACGGAGCGGAAATGAGACACATGCAACCAAGACGTGTCATCGGGTCCGTCACGCGCACACGTGTGGGCATGGGGACCACGACAGACATCACCATACAACGACACAGACAGTCCAAAGGAAGTAGGACCCCTCGACTCAGTCAACTCACTCGCACCTCCCTGAGATGAGCGTAGGGCGAGAAGCTGGTGAAGCTCGGCGATCGTCCGGTCGCGCTCGGCGAGCGCCTGGTCGCGAGGATCAATGGAGGAGCCTGCTCTGGCAGCGGACTCCTCTGGGATGGCTGCGGTAGTGGCGGCCGAGCGGGCGGTCGCACCGGACGTCAGCGCATGCGCGCCTCGTGCGCCTGCTGCAGCCCACGGGTGACCTTGGCCCAATCCAGTGGGCATCCCGTAAGGCGAGTGCAGTCGGGATAGCGATGGTCACCACCGCAGTTGAAGCGCACGAGGCGACGTCCCGTCGTGCTGCTGGAGCCGCTACTGCTGCCGCCGCTGCTGCTGCTGCTGCTGCCGCTGCTGCTGCTGCTCGCGCCGCTGCTCCTGTGGTTGACACTGCCAGTGCTGGTGCCGCCGCTGGTCCTGCCGCTGAACCACCACTCGACGCTCTGCGACCCTTCTTCCCTTGCGTTGGAGCTGCCGTTGCTGTAGACGGAGGAGTGGGCAACGCGGCGGCAACTGCAGTTGAAGCGGTGCTACGGTGAGCGTGGTTCGCGACGTCCATGCCTGCCACATCCAGAAAGTGGAGAGTGGCCCAGCGCACTAGGGTCCCGTCGCTTGCCATGTCGCGAAGCAGCGTCTGGTCGAAGTTGCTGAAGACGCACGCGTAGTCGGGGTGGATGCCATAGAGGATGATCTAGAGGGCCGAGTATTGCGCAGGAGCGTCGTCCCCTAGATCCTTGTACAACTGGATTACCCGGCGCCAGTAATCGGCTGTGGACTCCTGAGTAGTCTGGCAGAGGGTGTTGAAGTCGGCGAGGCGCTGGGAGGTCAAAGCCAAGGTGGCGCCCTCAAACAGAGTGACGGCCAGTGCCCATGCCGCGCAAGGGTTAGCTCCTGAGCCGGTCAGCGAATCGCCAAGGAACTGACTGAAGTCCTTGGTGAAGTCCGGGGAGGCCTTCATCTGGCCGGAAGCTGCGCGGACTGCCATGTGTGTCTGAGCGGGGTCAGACGCCTGATATGGTGCGAGGTAGTACGGGAGGACTCCCTTGCTCATGGCCCACATGCGAAAGCGTGGCTCCCAGGACTTGAAGTCGTTCCCAGTCCGGAAGACGCGCGGGTCTGACTCAAACCACTTGGGTGGCTTGACCGTCGGCAGGGCAACGGCCGAAGCCACTGCGGGGCCAGGCATCGAGGAGGCAATTCCCTTCCCCAAGCGAGCCCGCAGAGCCAGCTCCTCAAAGGTCAGTGGGCGGCGAGATGAGCTCGGATCAGCGTTGGAGCTGGAGTTGGTGCCTTGGAGGGCTGCATTGGCCTCAAGCGATCTGCGACGCGCCTCCAGGCGGATGAGGCGCGCACGGAGCACCTCTTCCTCGCCCTCCTCGCCGGAGTCGGAGAGGTTCTCTGCGACTTCATCACCATTACCACCGTGGGCAAGGTGGTCCTCGCTCGGGTCAGTCGACGGACGCTGCTGCTCCTGCTGCTGGGGCAACAAGCCCCTGATCATATCCTGTAGTTCGGCCACCTGCCTCGTCAAGGTATCGCGGCTCTCCGCCTGTAGGTCCGCCAGTGTGCGCACTTGGCGCGCCAATGTAGTCGGGCTCGGCGGCCGCTGCTGCTACTGCTGCAGCGGTGGCTGCTGGTGTTGTGGCGGCGGCTGCTGCTATCGCTGCTGCTGCTGCTACTGCTCTTGCTGTAGTGGCGGCTGCTGCTGCTGCTGCTGCTGCTGCGACTGCTGCTGCCGCTGTGGTGATGATGGCGGTGGTCGACGTTGACCGCTGACGGCGCTGCCCTCGGCAGCTGCGTCGGCAGCCATACTAGAGGAAGTTTGCTTCGGCATGGCAACCGGTTTCCTGCCCCGTTTTCCCCTCTGCGGAAGTCCTCTGCGGAGCGTCTCCACGGATCTGCACTTCCGAGGAATTTCCTCCCCGCGGAACTCCTCCGCGGAGCGTCTCCGCGGATACCTTCCGCGGTGAACTTCACCGCGGAAGCTCACCGCGGATCACCGCGGATCAACGCGGATTACCGCGGATGACCGCGGAGTACCGTGGTTTACCGCGGTTCAATTGCAATGACCGCGGTCACCGCGGTCGTGCCGGTGTAGAATGCGACGGGCTGCTGAGGTCCGCGGTCGACACGTTCCGCACCCGTAGCTCCGCGGTCGCAGGTTCGCGGCGAGCAGCACCGATGTTTTCCTGAACGGCCGCGGAGGTGGAGCTGCGAGGAGGTGGAGCTGCGGCGGATCTGCGTGGATCCGCGGAACACCGCGGATCTGGACTGGCAGCGTCACCGCGAGGTGGCAAATGCGGAACGCCGAGTGCCTCCGCGGTACTCGACGCGTGTTCCGACGCGGTCGCGCGGTTGCCGCGCCTGCCGCGGATGCTTTGTCACCGCGTAGCACCACAGAACGACTGCGGAACGACCGCGAGCCGACCGCGGAACGATCGCGGATTGACCACAGAGTTCATAAAAAGCGGTCGAAGTGGTGGTGGGTCCTCCCAGGACCATCCGCCGAGACCGTGGGCACTGCTGCTGCTGCTCCTCAAGGCATCGGCTGCGGTTGCTCACGACTTCTTCGGCTACTGCATCTCTGCTACGCAGTTATGCGAGTACTGGCTCGCTGCTCTGATACCATGAGAGAACAACTCCTAGCAATGCTGTTACTAGCGTGGCAACACAAGCCAGCTAGCTGACTCACTAGCACACGAAGGTGGAGGTGAGAACAGCAAGGGGTTGGCTAGTGACACAAACACAAGTGTCAGAAGCAGCAAAAGTTGAAATATGCAGAGAGAGATGACAACTGAGGTCTGGCCAACCTAAATAGTGCCACGGACCTAGTGGATGCCCACACACACACGGCGCACAACGGCGCTATTTTTCTAGCAGGACAAAACAGTGGCAAAAACACAGTTTTGGTCACAATTCCCTGTAGACATGTCAGAACGACGAGCCGTTTGAACCAGAACGGCCACGTCAACGAGATCTACATCATGATAGGCTGCACGCCTACGTGCTCTGACACAACACGAGTCTACAAAACACGGAAGTCTTCTGGGTGCCTGTCGCCATCGGCTGACGGCCTGCTGCCGCCGTTGCCAGTCTCAGGGATCTGCACGTGAATGGACATGAGCCGAGGGGTCACCGTAAGCTGTGTACGACACACACAACAACAGATCCCCGTGGAGGTTGGGATCTGGCCTTATCCTTGCTGGCCGCAGAGACGCACGCCACTCGTGCATCACACATTCGTGCTTTTCATTCGCTCCGTCAGGGGCCTGCGGAGCATGCAGCGGATTACTGGCGACGTGCCATGTGCATCTACACGCGCTTGGGGACCTCAGGAGGCACATTGCTGTGGGCGGTTCTTACGATTGTGCTCGGAGTTGGCCTCGAGTACACCGACATCTTCACTCGGTACAGCGACGTTGTTCTCGAGTCCTTCTCAGCTACTCTGTAGCTGCTTCCTTGGGCGCATCAACTCTTCCTTCAGGTGACCTCAGCCCGCGAGGCAGCCATAGCCCATCAGGAGATTTCCCTCGCTATAGCAGCCATCGTCTCACCACCATCTTCCCTCCTGCAGTCTCCCTCTTCCTCCTCCATCACTTCCGTACCTTCCTCTTCCTCTTCGACCCCGTCTACACCCACGCAGACACAAGGCGTTGCAGCAGCCGCCTAGGGGAAGAAGAAGAATAGAAAGCGTGGATCAGGTCAACATCAGTCGTCATCCCGTGGTAGCAGTGGCCGTTCTGTGAACTGCTACAACTGTGGAGGCGCCCATCGCTACACCGAGTACCAGCATCCGCTTGACTGGGCGCGGATCACTCGTGGGCTCCAGGCTGCTCATGCTCTCCGTTCCATGTCTCGCACGTCACTCGTATCCTCCTCCGGACGCGTGGCGGCCACGACTGGAGTTGTTCCTGCCTCCTCATCGACGATTAGCAGCGATCCGGACCCACGCAACCGCACCATCGCCGAGCTTTGCCACCTTCTGGCGCTCCGCTTTCAGGGAGGTGCGAGTGTGTTGTCATCGTCTGGTGGTTCACAGACTGCTTGTTTGTCCGTTCCTATGCCTCGTAACGGCGCGTGTGGGGGAGCACAGTCTGCATGTAATGACGATGGGACTGACTGCACCGAGTGGATTTATGTATCTCATCTTTGTGTTGTGCGTCGTTCCTCCACACTGACGGCTCAACGTCCCTCTAATTCCGAGTGTTCCGTTGCTCGTTGTACACTGACGTCCACCAGCCGTGACTGCGGTGGTACTTGGATCATCGATTGTGGTGCCACCCATCACATGACGTGCCATCGTAGTGACTTTGTTATTCTCGGTCCTGTCACGTCTGTCCGTTCCGTTCGTACAGGGTCTGGTCAGTCCTTGCCACTCCATGGTGTTGGGGTTGTATGCTTCGATGGTCCGTCTGGCCCCTTGTACCTTTTTGACATGCTGTTTGTGCCTGATCTTGAGCTCAGCTTGCTTTCTGTGCGTGCCTACACCTTGATGGGTGTCTCTGTGGAGCATACCGCTGACTCAGCGACTGTGACAGCTACTGACACCCGCAGTATCGTCCTGCATGCTTCAGTCATAGATGATCTGTATCGCAGCACTCGGCCCTCCTCCCCTTGCTCTTCCTCTTCCTCCAGTCGTGTCTCTGTCACTGGTGTTCTATCTCCGGAACACGAGAGGTTGCTTCATCGCCATCTGTGTCACGTGGGCTTCGACACTGTGTCGAAGCTCATTCAGACACAGCCCGCTCTCGATCTTGACATGGCTTCTTTCAAGAAGCCACCCAAGACTGACTGCTTCTTTTGTGCTCAGGGGAAGATGCCCCGGTACACCTATCCAGACTCTCGTTCCCGAGCGCTTCGGCCTCTCGAACTGGTTCACTCAAACCTTCTCGGTGCTCTTCCGATCGAGTCCCTGTCCAAGAGGGGCCGGTATGTTCTGACTCTGACTGACGACTTCACCCGGATGCGGTGGGTCTACAGCCTGCATCAGAAGAGCGACGCCACCCTTGCGGTTCGACTCTGGCTAGTGATAGCTGAGCGTCAGTCCCGCCACACGCTACATACCTTCCGCTCGGATTGGGGCGGTGAGTTCCTTTGCGAGATGGACTCCTTCTTTGCTGAGCACGGGATTTTTCACCAGGTCTCCGCTCCTGCTACCCCCGAGTAGAACGGTGTATCTGAGCGCTGGAACCGCACCATGGAGGATGCGGTTCGTGCCATGCGGTCTGAGTGCGGTCTCCCGGAGTCTTTTGTCTTTGAGGGTTTTGCCTACATGACTTGGGTCTGGAACCGCCTCCCGCACGGTCCGTTTTCGGACCATATCACACCGTACGAGCTCTGGTTTGGACACCGTGCTGACCTTCTTCTCGCTCGCGTCTAGGACTCCCTGGTCTCCGTGTGGTACACCGAGGACCAGTAGGGGTCCAAGGTCTCACCTCGGGGCCGCTTGTGTGTCTTCATAGGCATTTCCTTGTGGTTGAAGGCCTGGCGCTTCTGGGACCCTACTCGTCATCGCATCATTGAGTCCCGCGACGCGCTGTTTTTCGGCTCGCTCAACTACCGTGAGTTGACTTCGATCATTGTACTCTCCGCCACCCATGTTCCTTCCTATGAGGGTTCTCGGTGGATGGGGGAGACTTCCACGCCAGCGAGCATCCCTCATCAGGCGGATGCGTCCGCTCGAGCCCCCTCTCGGTCTCCGGCCGTTGATGATCCGGCGATCATTGCCGTTGCGCAAGTCCTTGTACGGCCTCAAGCAGTCTCCGCGGAATTGAAACCGGGAGATCACCGGCACTTTGACTCGTGCAGGATAAGTACAGAGTGAGGCAGACCCCTCTTTGTTCATCCTACCGACACCCGAGCGGTTCACCGCCATCCTGGTCTATGTCGATGACCTTCTGATTGCGTCTCCGTCCTTGGAGGCCATGAAGGAGGCCAAGACTATCCTGTAGACTGCCTACAGGATGAAGGACCTCGGTCCTGCATCGGTGTTTCTCGATATGGAGATCATGCGAGATCGCAGACATTGGACACTGTTGTTGCATCAGGCCCGATACGCACGAGTCGTGGGGAAGCGCTTTAGCGATCTCCTCGGTGCAGTGCCCTCCGCTTCCACACCTCTCACACTTGATGGGTAGGATGCCCTGAAGGTGGATGATCCTACACAGCTGGGGGAGACAGTGGACGTGACCTTGTACCTGCGTCTCATCGGATCTCTGATGTACCTGGCCACTACCACGCGTCCTGACATCGCGTTTGCCGTCAACCTCCTCGCTCAGTTTTCGCAAGCTCCACATGTGAGAGCCCTTCATGCGGCTGTGCGAGTGGTGCGGTACGTGGTCTCCACGCTGTACCTCGGACTCTGTTTTTGTCGACAGTGTTTGGTGGTCCTTTATGGCTACACTGACAGTGACTAGGCTTGGAGCCTAGACGGGCATAGCCGTACTGGCTACGTGTTTCTGCTCGGTAGTACCGCTCTGTCTTGGCGAAGCGGGAAGCAGGACTGCATCCCACGTAGTTTGTCGGAGGCAAAGTACGTTGTTTTGGGCGCAAGGGCTGATGAGGCAGTATGGCTGCAGCGCTTGTTTCTTGAGCTTGGGCAGTCAGTACCCGCCATTGAACTGCGTTGCGACAACCAAAGTGCTCTCGCCATTGCGGAGAGCCCTGGTGTCTTTCATGCTCGCACAAAGCACATTGCTGTTGAGCATTACTTTGTTCGTGATCTGGTGGAGCGACGCGTGATCTCCGTCATGTGGGTTGGCACTGACATGTAGCGTGCTGATTTCTTGAAGGCACTAGCTTGCGGAAAGTTCCTGGTGGCCATTTGTTTTGTCGAGCTTCGCCCCATGTCTGAGGGTGGTTGAGTGTGGGATATGCGTCTGTGCCTCATCTGTTTGTGTCACTCACTATTGTGCTTGTACCAGTGCTGCACGTGTATGGACATGCGTACCATCGGGTCATGGGGGAGTGTTGTGATTTGTGACGTTCGTGTACCGTTTACTGTGACCACTTGGCCGTGTCCATACTCGTGCAGAACCCTGAGGCGGGCCTTGGTGACACCGGTGCGACGACTGGCAGCAGACTACCGGCTTGGAGCTGACCGACTACCGTTCCAGAGCCCCAGATGCTGCCGGGACTCTCTGCTGTCTTTTCTACAGCTTGCAGGCGTCGTTCGGTGGACTGGCCATGAGCCCTGTTTACATGTTTTTGCATTGTATGTCCACCGTCTGATGATGGATGCATGCATGTAACCAGCCGTAGCGTCCGTCTTTTGATTCTGTACATCTAGGTTCAGACGGCGTAGCATTCTGACATGTGTGCGCAGAGTTATGGCCAAAACAGTGGTTTTGGGCCGGTTTTAGGACAGCTCTTGGACGGCCGCGTGCAACACCCGCCGTGCGCCGCGGCAGGTATTAATGCCTTGGACCTGTCATTTGTCATTTCTCTCTGCATATGCTATTGAAGCATTCAGACACTTTGTCTTGTATCTCCTAGCCAAACCCTTGCCGTTGTGTGCACGACCTATGACTGTCGTCACCGTCTGACCAGGCACTGACGCCTAGTTAGCGGCTGTGTTGCTAGGAAGCTTCCACGCATTTTCTCCGTATGGGGCGTATGGGGCACTACAGTAGCAAAGTGAAGGCATTTCTCTCGAGTTGTGGGAAGGGGGGGGGAGGGGGGGAGAAGAAACTGCCAGGTAGCTTCCTAACCCTGTTGCTGCTGATGTTGCAACACTATCCAGTCAGCTAGCGCACTAGCAAGCAAGCGGATGCAAGAAACAACATGAGTCAGCCTAGGGAGACACGCATAGTCTCATAGGCTCCAAAACCTTAGTAATGCAGAGAGAGCGAACAAATGTCAAGTCCACAGCATGAACATCTGCAGCGGCGCATGGCAAGTGTCGCACGCCGGAGTGCAAGGTTTGTCCTAAAACTAGCTCAAAAACACAATTTTGGTCGTAATTCTGCGCAGACAAGTCAGAACGCTATGCCGTCTGAACCTAAACGTGCAAGAAGCTAGAAATGCTAGGCAGCTGGTTGGGGCACCAGCGTTGTTGATGCAACGTGCGGGCTTCCATGCTCGCTTCTTAGTCTTCTACCCCCTCAGCCTGCCGCTTTAGAGTCTAAGTCTGGATGCTCTGTGTTTGTTACTCAGAAACGTGCGCGCTAGTGTTAGCGCCAGAAACCAGCTAAAAACTGAAAGTGATTGATTAGGAATGAAGAATGAACAACAATGGGAGACTCCTCCAAGTTATAGCTCCCTCCCAGCTCTATAGAGCTTGTTACTAAGCTAGCCAGCCAATCAGAAAATAGACCTAGACCTATTTTCTGGCAGGCAGGGTTTTCTCGGTCAGGCCTGCCACACAGCTGACAGCCCAAAACCCGGGCATCGTCCATTTTGCCTGAAATCTGGACCACACCATAGTACCGACACTGCAAATGCAGTCGTGTGGTCAGAAATAGCTAGAAAAATAGCACTGAAGAGTTACGGCTGCCCAAACCCAGGCAGTACCTACGATGGTCCATGATGCAAAACAGTGCCATGCAACATGAGACATGGACCATAGACAGAGCATGACGCTGTAAACGCAATACTATAGTCAGATCCAGGGCTGGACGCCTGCAGACAACATCTGCGGTGGTTATGACCGCCGGCGGCCCGACCGCCGAGGAGGCCTGCCGATGGAGCTAAACACGTTGTCCCAGGGAGGAGGCTCTAGCGAGCTACGTTAAGGCCTCAGCATGCGTCGGCTCCACCGGACAACACTCTAGCAACTTTGAGCCTCACCGTTAGTCATCTGCACGCCGATGTACACAAGCCGGGAGGACACAACAGAGCACAATGAGAGATGCCAAAAAACCAACACTCCCCCATAACTCACAGGCGCAGTGCACATGGGCGGGCAACGACACATTCAACAGACAGACTCCCCCAGGGTACATAGAGATGCAGGTCAGAACAAAGAGTGCAACTCATGGATGCATGACGACTGAACACATGGCCTTCTTGAACGAGTCGTGATTCAGTGCCTTTGTTAAGAAGTCAGCCAGCTGCCGTGTTGTCTCAACCCACACAATGCTGACGCTACCGTCATGCAACAACGAATGCACATAGTGATACTCAACATTGATGTGTTCTGTACGTGTGTGTTGCACACAGTTACTGTCGGCGATGGCCATGGCACTCTTTTTGTCTGTCTGTCAGTTTGTCACATCCATTTGATGTGACAGACCGACGCAACTCGGACAATAGACGATGCAGCCACATGCTCTCACATGCGCCTGAACCAAGGACTATGTACTCAACCTCAACAGTGCTCCGTGCAATGTACCCTTGCTTGCCATTGCGCCAGGACACAGTTGTGCCGCCAACCAGAAAGATCCAACCTGTGCGTCTCTTACCGTCCGGACTGCCAGCCCAGTCATTGTCTGTGTAGTCCATCGCAACAATTGACGGCTCTCAGAGGAACATGAGACCTCGCCGTGGAGTCGAGACGACATAGCGTAGTACTCGGATTGTGGCCTCGAAGTGGAAGTACGCGGCTCCTCAGAGAACTGAACCAAGAGGTTCATGGGAAACGCGATATCTGGGCACGTCGTCATTGCCTGAAACGTTAGTGACCCAATGAGTCGCAGATACAAGGACACATCAACCGGCTCCCCCACAACAATTAGGTCCAAGTTCTTCAGCTTCGTCTGGCCATCGGGTGACATGACATGGATGAGGATGCGCTCGGCACGAGGGGCAAGTCCTCGGCGAAGCGAGTGGACAGAGTCTGTACATAGGCAGTGTGATGGACGTGCAGGATGCCTTGGGAGCGATCATGCTCGAGCTCCATGCCCAAGAAGACTCGAGCAAATCCAAGATCCTTCATCTGGTAGGCGGTGTGCAGCAGGTCCTTGATGCGCTGGATGGCAGCCACGTCTGGCGACACAATGAGGAGATCCTTGACGTACACTCAGAAAGAGGCGAAGGTCTAGCCTCGCGGGATGATTAACAGTGTAGGGCCAGCAGTATTGCGCAAGAGGCCACCGCGGAGGAGCGTGCGGCTATACTCCTGGTTATAGCAACAAGGCAACTGTTGTAGGCCATAGAGGGCCTTTTGCATTCGCCAGACCTTCCCAGTGCCGTCGTCAATACACGGAGGCTGTACCATGTATAGCTCATCACCCTCCTACGAGCCATGTAGGAAAGCGTTGCTCATGTCCATCTGATACAACTCCCACCCGTGCTGGGCAACCAGGCTGAACAGCGCCCGGCTAGTGAAGAATCGGCCTACTGGGGGAAAGATCTAGTCGTAATCAGCCCCAGGGACCTGAGCAAACCCCTTGGCGGTGAGGCGAGCCTTGTACTTGTCCAAGGACCCATCCGGCTTCCACTTGTGCCGGAAGACCCACTTGGCATCGATGACCTTCCGACCTGGAGGGAGATCGACGAAATCAAACACATGCTGCTGCCGTATAGCAACGAGCTCGTCGACGTAGGCAGTATCGCAATGTGCGGTCTCGGAGGAGGAATGAGCCTCACGTAGGGTTGCTGGACGCCCCGTGGAGCGGACTGCAAGGGCGTGTGCATCTTGAGCTCTAGGTGGGACACGTGTGAGTGCAGCTGTAACAACATACCGATGCTCCTGATGGAGCATGGCATAGCCCAGTGCAAAGCGCGGGTGGAGGTCTGTGATAATGGTGGAAGTAGTTAGGCCGAGGGCCTTGGTGCCAGGGTCCCCACTCACTATCGTAGGAGTGGAAGAGAAACGTGGGGCGACGGGGGGCCGAGGCGCCACAACGCGTGCTGTGGTGATCTGAGTGCTCACGGACGGCCTGGGTCGGAGGCTGCCGCTTGGGCGACGTGTGTAGCGCGGTAGGGCAGTAGATGGCACCAAGTCCGAAGTACTGGAGGAGGTAGACGGAGCTCCTGGTGCAAAGGGACCAGTGGACACGGATGGGTCTGCCGGCTCAGAAGGACCAGCAGATGCGGATGGGGCTTCCGGCGCAGAGGGACCAGCAGACTCGAAAGGAGCTGTTGGCACAGAGGGACCAACGTACGCGACAGGGGCTACCGGCTCGGAGGAGCCAGTGGACGCAACTAGGGCTGCCAGCCCAGAGGGGCTTGTGGAAGCGACCAGGGCTGCCGACTCGGAAGAGCCGGTGGACGAGACTGGGGATGCTAGCCCGGAGGGGCCAGTGGACACGACTGGGGCTGCCGGCTCAGAGGGGCTGGCGGACGCAATCGGGGCTGCCGGCCCGGAGGGGCCAGCGAACGCCACGGGGGATGGCGGCCCGGAGGAGCCAGCGGACGCGACTGGGGATGCCGGCCCGGAGGGGCGAGCGGACACGACTGGGATTACCGGCTCGGAGGGACTAGGTGATGTGCTGCCCAAAACCGGTAGGACGGGGAACGGAATCACCACTCCCCCCCGCGACAGGAGGGACACCGACGAGCCGGAGCAGACGAGGTCGCGAGAAAAAAACTCCTCAAAGAAGAGGCCATCGCGGCTCTCAACAATGTAGTGTCGGAAGGGATCCCAAAAGTGCTAGACCTTGGATTGACGAGAGACACCAAGGAAGGTGCAAGGACGCCCACGGGGGGCGAGCTTGCCTCCCTGTTGCGGGGCGGGTAGCCACACAATGGCCATGCAGCAAAAGCGACGGAGAGGCCGACCACACTCACGCTCTTCGGCCGAAGGCAGAAGACCTAGCGGTAGTGAGTGTAGTCATGAGTGAGGGCGAGGACATAGTGGCCATACTCCCCAATAGACTCAATAGGGAGAGGACCCATGACATCGGAATGGACGAGGTCCAAAGGGGCGGACTCCCGAGAGAAGGACTAGGGGTAGGTGGAGCGGTGCATCTTGCCCTGAGTGCAATCAATGCACTCTTTGGGGCACGATAAGGGGAAGGAGTCCAGGTCTAGACCCTAAGTCAGCTGGGTGTAGAGCATGTTGTCAACTGCAGCAGAGTGCATGTGGCAAAGGCAATGGTTCAAGAGACGTGTGTGTTACGGGGACAGGGTACTGGTGACAAAGACATGGCCCTTCGGGGCAGACGGGGAGGGGATGGGGGGATGGGAGGACAGACGAGGTACATGCCAGAGATTGTCACGTGTGGTGTCTTGTAGAACGACAAGACCGGACGGACGTAATGACATAGTGCCAACGCCACGCGAGTGCTCAACATCCATGCTCATGCGGTCAAGGGCAGTGACAGACAGAAGGCTGAGCTCGAGACCTAGGACAAAGAGGACGTCGGTCGCGAAAACATCATCGGCAGGACCACGGAAACAAACGATGCCGAGACCACGGACAAGTAACACTTGTCCGGAGTTTGGGGCTGCATGGCCATTGTGGGGCTGTCCACAGCGCAACAGGGTGGAAAGCTCGCCCTCAGAGGGCGTCCATGCACCTTCCTCGGTGTCTCCGCCAGTCCATAGCCTAATCTTCTGGGATCCATCCGGGCACTACGTCATCGAGTCCAGCAATGCTCTCTTTTCTACGGAGCTATTTCACCGGCTTGTCGATGTCCCTTCCGTCGGGTGGGGGAGTGGTGTATCCTTCCTCTGTCTTTCCGCTTTTGGGCGGCACATCGCCCGCGTCTGCTGGTCCCTCCGAGCCGGTAGCCCCGTCCTTGTCCGCTGGTCCCTCCGGGCCAGCATCCCCGTCTGCTGGACCCTTTGGACCAGCAACCCCGTCCGCTGGCCCCTCCGGACCAGCAGCCCCGTCCGCGTCCGCTGGTCCCTCCGGGTTGGCAGCCTCGTCTGCGTCCACCGGTCCCTCCGGGCCAGTAGCCCCGTCCACGACTGCTGGTCCCTTCTGGTCAGGAGCCCCATCCGCGTCCGTTGGTCCCTCAGGGCCAGAAGCCTCGTCCACATCCACTGGGCCCTTCAAGTCAGCAGCCCTGTCTGTGTCCGTCAGTCCCTCTAGGCCAACAACCTCGTCCGCGTCCGATGGTCCCTCCGAGCCGGTAGCCCCGTCCGCGTCATGGCTCTTTATGGCTTGAAACGGTCGCCTCGGTGCTGGAAATAGGAGATTAGTCACACGCTTCTCCGTGGCAGCTCCTTTGTAGCAGTGGCCACCCTGCAGTGTTCATCAGCCCGCGATGCCAGACCTTTTCGTGCTGTCCTCGTCTACGTCATCAACCTCCTCATTGTGTCATAGGACATAGCAGCCATTCAGCGTGTGAAGAATGTGCTACTTATTGCCTACCGGATGAAGGACATCGGGTCTACCCGAGTCTTCCTGCGCATGGAGCTTGAGTATGATTGTTCCTAGGGAATCTTGCACGTCCACCAGACTGCCTGAGTGCAGACTCTGCCCGCTCGCTTCGCTGAGGACCTGCCCCTCGTGTCGAGTACATCCTCACCCATGTCATCCATGGCTAGGTGAAGCTGAAGAACCCTGACCCACCGTTGTGGGGTAGCCAGTTGACGTAAACACGTATATGCAAGTCATTGGGTCACTGATGTTCTTGGCAACGACGGCGTGCCCATACATCGCGTTTGTCGTCAACCTCCTGGCTCAGTTCTCTTAGGAGCTGCGTCGCCTGCACTTCAAGGTCGCAATCCGAGTATTGCGCTATGTCGTCTGAACTCCACGGTGGGGTCTCATGTTCTGTCAAAAGCCATCTTTTGTCGTGCTGGGCTACACCGACAGTGACTTGGCCAGCAGTCCAGACGGTAACAGCCGCACTGGTTGGATTTTTCTGATTGGCAGCACAACTATGTCCTGGTTGGCAAGTAAGAGTGCATTGCACGCAGCACTACTGAGGCTTAGTACGTGGCCCTTGGCTCAGGCGCATGTGAGAGCGTGTGGTTGCGTCGCCTATTGCCCGAGTTGCGTCAGTCCGTCGCGTCCATCACGTTGCACTGTGACAATGAGAGTGCCATGGCCATCGTCGAAAATGACAACATTCATCATACACGCACACAGCACATCAATGTTGAGTATCACTATGTGAGTTCGTTGTTGCATGACGGCAACATCAACATCGTGTGGGTTGAGAGAGCATGACAGCAGGTTGACCAAGGCTCTGAAGCGCGACTCATTCATGAAGGCTATGAGTTTGGACTGGCCTTATGACTGATTTGTATGTTTGTGCATTACGTGTCCTTTGCTTGATGCATGTATGCAGTCATTTTGTGTGGTTCAAGACTCTGCATATGTAGGTTCGAACGGTTCTACATTTGGATGCATGTGCACTTAAAGCAGAAAGAGTGGTTTTGGGCTGGGTTCTCAGGTAGACTGACCGTGCCACGAGCGTCATCTGTGGTGTACCCGAGCATGAAATGATGCAGTGAGCTGGTGTATTCTCATTCTCTCTCTACACATTGAAGCCATGTTGTCCCGGGGTGCCGATGTGGTCGGACCACTGCGGCCGCGGCGCCGCGGGCCACCGCAATGGGGCATCGATGTGGAGTTTTGGCCATTTTCTTGTAAACGTGGATGCAGAATGCCCGGAGCGAAGTCCG
>SZWC01007292.1:54978-75180 GCA_023375785.1 Penium margaritaceum | reverse complement strand
CCCCCCCCCCCCCCCCCCCCCCCCCCCCGCGCCCCCCCTTCCCGCTGGGCCGAGGTGGCCGATGTGGATTGAGACCACACTGATGTGCTGCGGTGCACATCGATGCGCCGCGATTCGAGGGGGGCAGGCCAACGTGGCATTGAAGCTATTGAAGCTTATGAGACTATGCACATGTCCTCAAACCAAAGCCTTGTTGTTGTTGCATTTGACTTGCAGACTACTGCATGAGCTGACTCGACGGCGTTGCCACGTCAGCAATAGCAAAACAAGGAAGCTTCCAGGTAACTCCTCATGTTGTTACATCAGCGGGACATTTCTCGCTCAGCTACACATTAGAAACACAACACTAGCATGAGCAGTGAGATTCATCGCTATAGCCACATCATCTCTGGGTTACCGTCGTATCAGACAACAGTAGCATAAAGATCATTGCGATGTCACTAGTAAAAACATCACCTTGCCGCTGTCACGAGTGGACGGCAACACCGGCTGCAATGGTATGAGTGCTGCCAATACCACAACAGTTGAACTAGTGTGAGAGCAATGCTGCTTTAGCATTGCGACAGCACCAGCGGCCACATCAGCATAGGACTATTGTCACAACCATACCAGAAGTGCAAAGCATGAGCATAGGAGTGCCACCTTGGTAGCAACAAGAGTAACAACATGGCGACAGAGCAGCAAGTAGCAGTAGTAATTAGCAACAACAACAATAGGAGATTTGCAATAGCACCAGCACCAGCACCAGCAGCTACAACAATGCAGCAATAGTAGTAGTGTTGCAGCAATAGGAGCTACAAACGTTACTCCATAGCTACGTGATTCTGTAGCTTTACTACGCAGCCGCGCATGGCAACTACATGAGATGCGGCTCTCATCGTTGTTGTGCAACGTGTAACTGTGCTACTTGAGAAAATGTTAGGAAGCTTCCTAGCCTTGCTGCTGCTGATGTGGCAACATAGTTCCGTCAGCTAGAGCACTAACAAGCAAGCAGGTGCAAGAAAGAGCAAGAGTTAGTTCATGACTGTGTCTTGAGCTCCTACATCTAGGTCATTGTCGGAGTTTGCAGAACGGCATCCATAGCTCGCTTGGGGGGTTGTACCCTTTGCGTCACTCTTTGGGGCAATCGTCATCAACGACCCGTGCAGGGAGACTTGAATACTTCAAGTTTTCGGAGGCCCATTGCCATTGTTACCTCGCCCCCTCGTTCGGGGTCCAAAACAAGGGGGGCATTATCTCGAACTCGGGAGTATGCACAATTATTCTGATTTCAAAACTTGTAGTTTGACCTAAACGAACTCAAGTTTCATTTTTGACGAGTCAGTGCAAATCATCGCATACGAGGCATGATCTGTGATTTTGCTCTGACCTTTCTCGTGCACACCTTGCTCCTCACTCTCACTCTATCCCTTGTGTTTGCTTGCTCTCACGAGCGAAGATGGTGAGCGAGGGCCAGGGCATAGTCCGCAGCCCTCAAGGCCTTGCGGCCTCCTCGCTTCCAATCGAGCCACCAGCTCGATAGGCGGTTGGTGGCTCGCCGGGGGGTGGCCGGCCAGTCACTTGACGGGCCGTCGGCCACCCAGCTGGCCGGCCGGTAGCTAGCGGGTGGCTGGCCACCGGCAAACCCTTTGCAATAAGGAGGGGTGGCTTGCAACCACTCCCTTGCTATTGCGAGGTGGGAGGGCCAAACTAGCCCTTCTGCTACATTCCTCCCCATTTGTTATGAACCGTCCCGGTTCATGACCAAAAAGTGAGAGTGCCAGATAGTGAGTCGTCAACATTGCGAAAGAAAATCAATAGTTTCAATCACCAGCTAAGCATGAACACGTGCGCAACACTTGTTGTAGCTTTTCTATTAGCACGGCTAGCAGCCTCCCTCCTTTAGGCTAGAGAGTCCGCGTGACAACCATGTTAGACGTCCCCAACCTCCTATGATCGCTGTCCATGAGTGCCGCCCTGCGAGAGTGTTGTTCACTTTTTTGGCATTCAAGTGGTGCTCTCTACCACACGTCGATCTGTGCAAGCTGCTAGCTCGCTCCAGTACTCATTGACCACCCTTGTGGGCAAAGGAAATTCAGACTCCCATGACTTATGTTTTGGTCCACAATCAACCCAATTAACAAGGTAATCCCTAACAACGCATGATCTGAGTGTACGCTCTTGATGTTGGAGTAGGCAAATGACCTCGTAGTGGCCGTCGGCAGCAAGGACTCTTGGAGGTGGCTGAACGGTTTCATCTGCCGTATATGGAGCCAATAGACTCACATGAAACACGTCATGTATTTTCATACTCGACGGAAGCAGTAATCAGGATGCCACTAGCCGGATGCGTCCCGTGATGGATAATTGCCCAATCCACTCCGATAGAAGTTTTCTCGGCCCTGGCAACTTCAGCGGAAAAATTTTAGTGCTAAGAAACACTTTGTCACCGATGTCAAACAAGACAACACTATGATTTTTTTGGCACATGACTTTTATCGTTGCCGAGCAGCTTGAAAATGATCATTTACCTCCTTTAACAAGGAATCTATGCGCTCGACAAAGGCTTGAGAAAAAGGAACTTGTCCTCCTTAACTCCCACTCTTCACCAATGAAGAGGACACCACTGGATGCTGACCACTGCCGAGCACGAATGGTGTGAACTGTGTAGACTCGTTCACCGAGTTGCTTACTGCAAACTCTGCCAGTGCAAGGGATTCATCCGAGTCATTCATGGCAGGGTCCATGTACGTACAAAGCATCTGTTGGGAGATTATCTTTGCTTAAATGTCTCCCGAGTCCGACACAACAACATGTTCTCCGTGCCAGAAGATTCATGTGGCCTCCACCAATCCATACTTTTCTAGATTCCGAGAGTCTTGAAACCAAGAATCCACGCAGTATCCCACCCAGATCCTGTTTACAAAAACCATTGTAGTGGATTATACCTCGAGATGGTTGTCTCTGAGGTGTTAGGGGATCTGGTGTTTACACGGTTGCTGTTGCAATGGCCATAAATATCCACCAATATCGGTGGTTGCTTGAACTTCCACAGGCTGCAGGCTTAGTGGATCGGCCACGTTGATGCGTCCTGGCTGATATTCCCATGTGAACAAGAATTGGCTCTGGTCCTTGTTCCTACTTGCTTGTCGTCTTGACAAGTTTGGTTGCATTTGGAAAAACACCAATGGGTTATGGTGTTTCACGACCGTCACACTCCCTTCAACGCTCTTAAGGTAAGAACGCCACATGTTGAAAGCGTGTACCACGGCAAGGAGCTCTTGATCCCCCATTCTGTACCGCATCTCGGTGGGGATCAGCTTCCAGCTCTCATATGCAACTGGGTGATCGTTCAACATGAGGATTACTCAAATTCTTACAACCAACGCATCGAATCGCACCTTCCACAGTTGCGATGAATCTGGAAGGACTAAGACTGGCGCTTTGGATAGAAGCCTTTTGAATTTGAGGAAGGCATTCCCACAGTGAGATGTCAAATCCCATTGCACTTCTTCACGTGCGAGCTTGGTTTGCGGCGCTGCCAGAATCAAATCTCCTTACATAAACCATCATAAGTAGTTTGCAACGCGAAGGGAAGACCAAATCTGCCCAGTTTTTCCGGGTGCGGCCAATCCACAACAGCTTGGACCTTTCGTGGATTGACATGGATGCCATCTTTGCTGAGTATATGTGCAAGGTATTCGAGCTGATCTTGTGCCAACTTCCACTTACTCACATTTGCATAGAGCTTCTGTTCCCAAAGGATCGCAAGGACTTCACGCAGATGTTCTATGTACTCTTCCATGGATTTGGAGAAAACTAAGATGTCATCTATGTAAACCAAGCCAAATTGGTCGAGTTGCTTGGCGAATGTTCTCTTCATTTCTCCTTGGAAGATTGCTGAGGCGTTAGTTAGCCGAAAGCACATAATTTGGAATGGACAGTTTCCCATGTGCGTTCGAAACGCTATTTTGGGTACATCATCTTCCGTGATGCGGATTTGATGGTACCCTTGAGACAAATCCAAGGAAAAAAAAGACTTTGGCCCCTTGGATTTGGTCAAATACGTCATCAATCTGTAGTAAGGGAAATCGATTTCTCACCGTCAGCTTGCTTAGAACCCGGTAGTCCACACACATACGTAAACCACCGTCCTCTTTGTTCACAAGAAGGATCGACGCATCGTATGACAAGCTACTTGGCTCGATCCACCCCTTTTCAAGGCACTCTTTGATTTGGCGTTCGGCCTCGCCTTTCTAGTGGACTAAGGTGATACATGGGTCTGAACAAAGGGGTCACCTCTGGTTGCAACGTAATTGTATGACCTATGTGTCGTTCTGATGGAAGCCCAACCAGTGGGTCTTGGAATACATCCAAAAACTATGCCAGGGATTTAATTTCTTGTGGCGTGTCTTCCTTTACGTCATCCTCCACTTTTTGCAACCACGTTGAACGGGTCAAGAAGGTTGAGAACCTTCAGCGTGACACTCTGTGTGTAACCTTGAATGTAAAGTTTTGCTTTACAAGTACCAATCAAAGGTACATACTACTGTCACCAACAACAACTGTAGCATTCGATGGCACGTAATTGACACCCACATGTTGGGCAAAGCAAAGGATATTGAAGGAATCATCTCCTATAGTGTCAACTAGTATGTTCACGGGAGCACCAGCTACATATCCTATGAACTGCATTATCATTTTACCTCCACTATTCCGAGTGAAAGGCTCAATGACGGCAAGCCGAGTTTGTAAGACCATGATTCACCTACTTGAGTCCACATCTTGTGGGCATCTGTGCAGTCAGCTGGCACCTTCCAGTCTTAAAATTGGGTTGGGTTGAAACCCCCGACCAACAGTATGGCGAACGTGATTTAACTCATTGCTTTCACGATGATTGCTTCAATTACTACGTCACGCAACTCTTGCATAGTGGTTGGTGTTGCCACCATTAAGCATGCACGATCATGCATCTTGTCTTGAGATGCAAGGTTTAATGGGCAATGCCAGTTAGCAAGTGTAGAATGAGGCTCAACAAGAGGAGAGAAAAAAACAGAGAAATTTCAACTCGTCAAACTCAGATTGTGTAACATCCTCATATGAAAACATGAACCCTCACTCGTGATGCAGTTTTACCTCTGAGTGGTCCCCATTAACATCGCTTAGGGGTGGGGAAAACCCACACCACGACCATGTCCGTTACCATGGCCGGGACCATTGCCGCGACCGCAGCCTTGTCCATGACCATGCCCGCGGCCTCCTGATACGCCATCCCTAGGAGGTGCCACAGCTACGGCCAATGGCGCGGCCTCTTGCCCACCACCATCGGCCTCAGGGCACTAGGCCCTAAAGTGGTCAAGCTCCATGCAGTTGTGGTAGGGACCATAAAGGAAGGCTGCAATTTGATGCTCTTGCGCTGCCTGCAGCTCATCATTGTCGTGGCTGCGCTTGTTGTTAGGGACCTTGTGCCCACCTGACTTCTTGGCTAGAGGGTTTGCAAGCTGCTTGTCCTTAACCTAGCCTCGCTGTTTGGCTAACACATGAGCTCGTGTAGCATCCATGCGCATTTCACGACCTTACTGTCCACGAGTGTTTGGCCTTGTATCAGAGTAATGCTTCTGATTCGCTGAATACACTTCGCTTATGTAGTTGCACAACGCCCTCCAGCTTGTCCAAGCTTGGCCAGTTGCCATTCTGGTGGTCTTGTCCCTCAGCTTCTTGCTGGCTAGACCATCACGCTAGTAATCCACCAGGAAGCATTCCGGGTACTTGAAGGTCTGGGTCCCATAGCCCTCGGTGAATCTTTCGGCTTCCTCAACGAGTGGACTAAACTCGCTCAAGTAGGCCTCGAGCGAGCTATCTAGGTGCCTGAAGTCCTTGATCTTTTGGAAGGTACGTTGCGCCTTCTTATGCTGGGTGCACTTTGTATGCATTATCTTGTAGAAGTTGGTCAGTCTCACGCCCTTCTGATTGATCTTCACACTGTGGAGGAAGGTCATGTTCATGACCGACCTCAAAGTCGTCGAGGAAGGCAAGTCGTTGCTGCCATTGGTGGTGGTATCAGTACCTGTGGTCTTCTGTGTTTACTGCTACATCTGCACCTAGGTCACGCTTTGTATTTCTTTATTGAGGTCATTGCATCGATGGCTTGCCACATGAGCGGCCAAGCGCTACAGCTAGCGATCACGGTCAAGGTCCGTGATGCTCTTCCTGACGTGGGCCAATAGGTTGGTGAGCACAAACTTCAGCTCTGATGTCGTCCGAGCGTCGGCGATAGCCTCCAGGGCCTCACGCTATCCATGCACCTTTACCCACTACAAGAGGGTACGGTTTACGTACACGCATCCTCGGAGTCGCACCTTCCTGAGGAGGATGTCGACAGAGAGGACGCTCGAGTGACCATTGGTCTATCCCATCACGGCTACATCGTAGGAAGGGACGTCTGGGCTAATTCCTCCAGGTGGTGCCACACCTCCGTCGTCAATGGTGATCTCAAGTCGGCCCGCCGCCTCGGCGGCCAACTCATCAAGCCTCCATTGGTCGCTGCGAATTGCTTTTGTGGTGACATCATCCGGCTCATGCTCTCGGGAATTTCTGTGTGGCTACTTTCAATGCCCTGGCTATTTTTGTTAGCCTTGCTAGTGCTGGCAACCTCCCTGCTATCGGCAGCCTTGCTATTTTTGGTAGCTTTAAGCAATCCGGTGATCATCTTGCCCTTGTCAAGCGACCGGCTTGAGGTAGCCGTACCACGATGGCGATGATCACGATCTTCGTCGCCTTCGCCGTCGTCGGCATGGTGCTCTCTGTCAGGGTCCACGCTCGGGTGGTCCTTGTCGAGCGTGTCATCCGTCGTGTAGGAGTCGTCCATGTACACGTCTTCCTGCTCGTTGAGCACTTTTTTAGCTTCTGCACTCTTCTCGGTGTCATCAAGGTTGGCACCAGCTACCTTCGGCGGTACGGTTGCGTTTTGTTTGACAAGCGTGCTCGTGACAACGGCTCCCAAAACTTGGAGTCCGCCGAGGGCGTGTGATGATGCCGTGGCCACCCTGCCCTTCTTGGTCTTTGACGGTGTGGCACTTTCCATTTCGTTGCCCGTGTAACTAGCACGCGAAGACCGTTTGTGAGGGTGATCCCACGATCTCATGGAGGTGTCATCTCCCCAAGTCACCTTGCTCTCACGATTGGTGAGGCAATTATAAAGCTAATTTCTATCTTTCTAGGCCGACACTGTTGGAGCAATCACGTGGTAGAACAATACTATTTTTCTATGCCACCACGGTTGGCACAATCATGTGGATGATAAGTAAAACCCTCAGCCGTGACTCATGGGACTAGGCAAGCTAAGAAAAAATAGAAAATCAAAGCAAGGACAAGATCAAGAAACTACAAGAATTTGAGCACCACTCAAGAAGGTGAGAAGGAGGGGGGTTCAACTCTAACAAAGAGTTTGCATCCCCAAATTCTCCCTCCTCACTGTTTTTGTCTTCTTCTTTGTCTTCTTGTCTTCTAGTCTTCTTTGGCCTCTCCTTGTGCTCCACGGTAATGGGACGGCCTCCAAAAATTCTGGAAGTGTCGCCTTTCTCTTTTTTCTTTTTCTCTTTGGCTGTGAGAGTCCCTGGTCTTGGGTAAGGGCACTACCCCCATTCTTGGTTGAAGAGGAGGAGAGGGAACCTTGAAAATGAAGGCAACTTGGTGGTTTTGGGGGTGGACACTCCCCACCCTGTCCAAGGTGAAATCCACCCAGCCCCCTGGTGAGTGGGAGAAGCTTCAAGGTGTTGGCAGAAAAAAATAGAGCTCCTCAAGAGATTTCTTGTGTAATTCATGGTGCTTAAAACAGTTCAGTTTTAAGCCTGTACCCCTCTCTAGTGTTTCTGCTGCTGCTGTTGGAGCTCCTTCTGGCTATTCTTATCTCGTAGCCGCCAGATTTGTCGCCACTTGGTCGCGAGGGTCATCCTGATCTGATACAACTATAACGGCCATGTCTCTACCTCCTGCACTTAGGTCGTTGTCTGAGTTCGCAGAATGGCGTCCCGAGCTCGCTTGAGGGATTTTCCCCTCCACGTCATTCATGGGGAGAAATTGTCATCAACGACCTGTGCAAGGAGACTTGAATGTTTCAAGTCTGCGGAGGCCCTTTTCCAAGTTTACCTTGTCCCCTCGTTCCGGGTCCATAATGAGGGGGGTATTACGTCTAACTTGTGATTTCGCACGAGTTCTCCGATTTTGAAATTCGCAGTCCAAACTAAACAAACTTGTGTTTTGTTTTTGATGTGTTGATGCGAAATCGTCGCGTGTGAGGCACGATCGGGGATTTTGTGCCAACCTTTCTCGTGCGCACCTCACTCCTCGCTCGTGCTCTATCTCTCGTGCTCACTTGCTCTTGTGCGCAAGGAGAGAAAGTAAGGGCGAGGGCATGAGGCCACAGGCCTCGGCCCTTGAGGCCTCACGGCCTCTTGGCTACCGATCGAGCCACCAGCTTGATTGAAAGCTGGTGGCTCGCCGGCGGGTGGCCAGCCGGTCACTTGACTGGCTGTCGGCCACCCAACCGGCCGGCCGCCAGCCCGGCCGGTAGCAGGCGGGTGGCTGGCCACTGGCCAACCCTCGCAATAGGAAGGGGTGGCTCGTAGCCACGCCCTTGCTATTGCGAGGTGGGATGGCTGAACCGGCCCTCCCGCTACAGTTAGGCTAGGGAGACGCAAACAGTTTCATAAGCTCCAATAGCTTAGTAATGCAGAGAGAAACGACGAATGACAAGCACACATCATAAGTACCTGTTGCGACGCACGACGTGTGATGCACACGGGAATGTCATTCAGTCCTAAAACTGGCCCAAAACCATTGTTTTGTCCGTAACTTACGCACATGCATCCAGACGCAACACCGTCTGAACCTAAAGATGCATAACCTTGAGCTAGAAACTAAGGCTGGTCACACGTACAGATCCGGCACAAATCAATGGACACATAATGTATAACATGCAGATCGGGCTCAAGACCCAGTCCACCAAGAAAACTTTAGCGATTGCAGGAAAGATAGAGAGCACCCGAGCAAGCACCCGGGACGCCGTGGCAACTGTTTGGTGGTTGCGTAGGTCGAGCCACTTCTCGTCTATCCTCCGACGCCAGCTGTGTTCACATCAAGGATCTGCACAAGCATGGATACAACCAAGTGGTCATAGTAAAGTGTACAAACAGACAAGATCAACTCATATCACAACACTCCCCCATGACCTGATTGTATGCATGTCTTTACACGTGCAGAACTAACACAGGTACGTAATGAGATGCTCAATAGTCCATTCTCACACACTCTACTCTCAACCACTCTCAGGCAAGGGGCAAAGCTCGACAGAATGAATGGCCACCATGAACTTTCCGCGCACTAGGGCCTTGGTCAGGAAGTCAGCCCACTACATGTCCGTGCTGATCCCGATGACGGAGATCACCTATCGCTCCACAAGATCACACACAAAGTGATGGTCAACAGTAATGTGCTTCGTGCATGCATGGAACATACCAGAGTTCTGAACAATGGCAAGAGCACTTTGGTTGGCCCAACACAAAATAATGTAGAACATAGAACGACGCAACTCATGAAACATACATTACAGCCATACCGCCTTAGCAACCTAAGCCCCCAAAGCAACATACTAAGCATCTGATGAGCTCCGTGCAATACATCCCTGCTTTCCGCTACGCCACGACACAACGGTTCTACCCAGCAAGAACACGTAGCGTGTTCGAGTGCGCCCATCAGGGCTCCACGCTTAGTCAATTTTTTTGTAGCCGTCGACAACAACCAAACACTGCAGTCGATAGGCAAGTCCGCGATACGACCCGGAGCCCACGTACCGCACCACTCGCATTACCACATGAAGCGCTCTCGCCCGAGGACATTGTGAAAACTGTGCAAGGAGGCTGACGACGAAGGCAATGTTGGGTCGTGTGGTAGTGATCAAGTACATCAAAGAGCCAATGAAGTGCAAGTATAGGGTCATGTCCACTGTTTCCCCCAGTTGTGTTGGATCATCCACCTTTAGAGCATCCTGCCCGTTAGGTGTGATGGGGCTGGAGGCTGTGGGAGCTGCACCAAGGAAGTCAGCAAACTGCTCTCCCACAACACGGGCGTAATGTTCCTGATGTAGCAAGAGTGTCTGCAGCTGACGATCACGTACGATCTCCATCCTGAGAAAAACAGCTGTAGGGCCAAGGTCCTTCATCATGTAGGCAAAGGATTGCCTTGGCCTCCTTCACAGCCTAAAAAAAATGAGACCCAATCACGAGGTAATCCACGTAGACCAGGATGGTGGTGAAGCTCTCAACTGTCCGTCTAGAAAAGAGGGATGGATCGGCGTCACTCCGCACATAACCGGCACGTGTCGGTGTGGCAGTGAGCTCCAAGTTCCAATACCTAGGTGACTGTTTTAAGCCGTACAAGGCCTTGCACAAGCGCCAAACCTTGCGCCGACCTTGAATCCAAGAGGCTGGACCATGTAGACCTCCTCCTCTAAGGTGATGTGGATGAACACATTTTTTATATCCATTTGGTGCAACTCTCAGTCGTGGTGAGCAACAACCCTAGTAGAGCGCGAGCGTTGGTCATGGGGCCAACGGGGAAAAAGGTGTTAGTGAAATCTACACCCTCAACCTGTGAGAACCTCTTGGCTGTCAAGCAAGCCTTGTAATGATCCAGCGTGCCATAAGGCTTCACCTTCTTGTGAAAGACCCAGTTTTCCTATACAGCCTTCTGTCCAGGTGGGAGGTCGACAAGCTCATAGACACCGTGCTCAACTCATCCTCACAAGCAACACGCAACAACTGTACATCATCAGCCGAGAATACCTCCTTCAATGTACCCTGATCAGGCATTTTCGAGTGAGATCTCTGGGTCTCTAAGACACATGCATCTGGACTTGGCCTGATCACGATAAGGTCAACTGCAGCATCGCAAGCGACCGAGAATTCTGGAGGGACCGACTCGTGACTGACAAGGCAAGCTAGGTGCACCTCTCTGTAGTTCGCCTGGACACTCCAACCAAGGGCCTTTCTGCTCGGATCGCCATCCTGAATACTGCGAGCGGAGCGCCTAGGTGCCGAATTGACCGTAAATTGTGCCCTGGAGGCCAGTGGTTGAAGACGACCACTCGGCTTACGAGAGTAGTCCAAAGCAGAGTTGCTCACCTCTGGGTGCATAGCAACCGGCTGGTCCATAGTCACTGGGACTCTAGGCTCACTGGGAAGGGGAAAGGATGAAGAACAATCATGGACAGGTGCTAGCTTGTGCACTGGGGAAGCAGGTGTAGACAGATGATCAGGTGTGCCAGAGTAAACAGGCACAGGCACGATAGTGGGTGTGCTAGAAGGCACTGACACTTGCAGCCAAGTAGGTGTACTAGAAGGGACTAAGACTTGCACGGGAGTAGGTGTGCTAGAAGGTACTAAGACTAGCATAAGAGCAGGTGTGTTGGAAGGGATTGAGAATGACACGAGAGCAGGTGTTCCAGAAGGGACAAAAATTGGCACAGGATCAGGTGTGCAAGAGGGGACTAAGACAGGCATATGGTTAGGTGTGCCAGAGGGAGCTGACGAGACCACCATAATGGCCAGATCGTCATCAGCGAGAGACCGAACCACAAGTGATGAGGCCCAGACGGACCCATCCGCAGGTCTAGACTCCCCCATCTGTCGGGAAGCCACACAGATGGGAATGTGGTTGGTGGGCAGCGACAAAATGCTGGATAGCTCGCGGTAGGTGAGAGCCTCAAAGAAGAGAGCATCTTGAGACTCAATTATGCAATGACAAGCAAGGTCCTAAAAGCGCCAGACCTTCGACCACAGGGAAGTGCCGAGTACGGCACACTTGTGACCCGGATGTGAGACCTTGGATCCCTACTAGTCCTCGGTGTACCAGACGCAGGCTAAGGACCCCCAAACACGAGCAACACGGAGGTTTGACGTAATGGCCAAACCACAACTTGTATGGTGTGACATGGTCCGGGAGAGGACCATGCGGTAGGCGGTTCCAGACCCACGTCATGTAGGAAAATCCCTCACATGCAAAGGACTCTTGAAGACTGCAATCAGATTGCATGGTACCAACCGCATCCTCCATGGTGCAAGTCCAGCACTCAGGCATCCCATTATGCTATGGTGTAGTAGCGTTAGAGAGCTGATGATAATTATAACGCTTTGTAAAGAAGGTGTCCATCTTGCCTAAGAGCTTACCACCACGATCCGAGCAGAACGTGCGGAGGGTCTGATGAGACTAGTGCTCAGCCATCACCAGCCACCGGTAAACTACCAGAGCGGCATCGCTCTTATGGCAGAGGCCGTAGACGTTATCCAGGTAAATTAATCAGTCATGGTAACAACATATCACCCCCGATCTGAGAGGGACTAGACATGGAGGGGACCAAGAAGGTCCGAGTGGACCAACTCAAGCGGCCGTATTGCCCGGGAAGTGGAGCCAGTATAAGTACAAAAATGATCTTATCCTGAGCCCAGAAGAGTCAATTAGTCTTGGGCAGCCTCACAAAGGGCTGGCTGAGTCCAAATGAGCTTGGACACAGTATCTGAGTTCACATGGAAAAGACAGTAATACAGAAAATGTTGGAGGGAGAAAGCCAATGAAAAACACTCGTGCAGATGTAGAGGAATGAGAAGAGGTAGAGAGAGTGATACAAAACACACGATACAGGTCATCAAAAACTGAGGCATGAAGTGCAACGTCATGAGTGTCGAGAGTATTCACTGGGGTAGAGTCAGCGGAGTTCTCAACAGAGAGACCCATCTTGGTACAAGAACGAACAGAGAGCAAGAGCATGGACAAAGGGCACATTGGAAATCACGAGCCCTACCCTTAGTCTTGTCATTCAGGGTAGAGGAGGAGGAGGAGGAAGCGGTGGAGGGTGGGACTGGTGAAACGGAACAGAGGTGTAGGAGGGGTCACAATCACTGTCGTAACAAGTAGACTTTGACTCTGCTGATGGGGGGCAACAACCTCTTGAGCCGATGTCACCTAGAGAAAATAGCGACGAGCACACGGAAGCATCTGTGGTTCCTCCGTGCGGCCCTCTTTGCAGTATAGAGAGGGCTGTACGGTCGAAGCCCGTAAAGATCTTCATGTGGTCCAAGTGCACCCCCATCATGATGGTGTCGAGTGCCCATAGCTACATCCTGCCACAAGTCCTAACACGCACGAAAAGGCGCATGGTGCGTCGCCAATATTCTGCTACGAGCTCCGTCAGACCTTGGAAGAGGGGGTGGAACTCACACAGTCAAGCCGCCCTCGTGTGTCATGGGTCTTCGCAGCAAGTAGTGTCAACGCCAGCTCCTACCCCTGGCGTGAATCCGCTTGAGTGCCAATCTCGTCCTCAGAAAAATAAGGCAAAAGTTGACCACATTCTCCCACGGCATGGCGTAGAGCAGGCGGCGCATCGCTCTCCCTATTTTCTTTACCTGGTGAGTATTGCGAGTCCAGTACTGGTTGTGCTAGTAGGGCCAGACGTCCTCGGAGTCGGCCAAAACTTGAACGAGGGTCTCCCAACAATCAAAGCCCTCATCGCTATTGGAACGAGGTGGAGATGTCTCAAAGTCCTTTGGTTGCGGCTCCGTGGGGAGGGCGACCTGAGGCTTGGGAGATGGCGGACGAGGCAAAGGGAGACCACCAGTGAGAGAAACGCCAACAAAGGTGAATGTTGCGAGAAGGGTTCGGGGTGAGAGGCTGTGATCCCAAATGCAGCTCAGAAATACGCTCCTCAAGGATGAAGATATCGTCCTCACATGTGTCATCCTCCATCTCCTCCTCATCGCAAGTGTCAATATGTAAGGAGGGATACTGAGGCTACGGTGGTGTATAGGGCTAAGACTGTTGAACAGATGGCACAGCTCTAGCAGGTTCTCTTGGTGTCAGCCCTGAGTCCCCTGGTTGGCTCCTCAGTGTCTCCACGATCTCCTGTAGCGCGTCGGTCTGATGCTGCTACTATCGGCGCATCTCATCCTGTGTCCGACGAAGCTTGTCGATCGCGAGTGACAGCGACTGTGGACTCATGATGGCCAAAGAGGAAGAGGAGGGGCCTCGTAACCCCTTGCCCTTGTCACGGACTGGTGGCATCGGTGCAACTCAGTATGGGTCCAAACGTCAACGTTGTTAGAATAAAGAACCTTTAACGATTCTCGGAAATTTGGAACACTGGCAAACCGTGATGTTTCAGCAGAAAATTGGTTGTGTTGGTGCTGACGTTATCACCTACAATGATGACATCAGCATGAAGGCTGTCCAAATGAAGTAAAATATGGAGCGCCAGATGATTCTGACTACAATGGCAGTGGTTTCGTCCAAAAACACCTTGAAAAAGGCAAAAATGTCAGCGTTATCGTTTTAGCCCAAAATCCGGAAAAAATCCTGGATCTGAGAGCATTCCTTCGTTTCCTGGAGCCTACAGGGCGTGAAATGAGGCAGGAGAAGACGTAATGGATAGGGTTTTGCATGATCCTTCTAGCGAGCCCTTACATATAAAAAACGGTGGTCATATGGGGCAGTTGCACTTGCTAACATCCAGTAGGGAGGGGTAGGTGCAACTTGAGTAAAGGTTTGAGGAACCTTCACAGACCCCTTCTCAACATTTCGTGCCTCAACTTTTGCTGGAGAGGGTTGGGAATCCCTTGGCTGCATCGTGGTGGTGTCGTGGTGATGTGGTTGCATGGGTGTCTCCATAGCTACAATCTACTGCAACGGGTCACCGTGGCTTCGTGGGTCCTCCCATGACTGTGGTTTTAGCTGTGACTCTCAATACTACCGCCGCTACTCTGTCTTTGCTGCAGAGCCCAGCAAGGGATGTCTCGCTGCTCTGATACCAAGCAAAACTGGTAACAAGAGTCCTAGCCTTGCTGCTACTAACATGGCGACACAATCCAGTCAGCTGGTGCACTAGCAAGCAAGCAGGTCCAGGATACAGCAAGAGTTAGGCTAGGTAGACGCGCAAAGTCTTATAAGCTCCATTAGCTTAGTAATACACAGAGAAATGACAACTTCAAATCACACAACATGAATACCTGCTGCAGTGCATGGCGGGTGACACACACGGTAGTGTCAGTTTGTCATAAAACCGGCCAAAACCATTATTTTGGCTGTAACTCTACGCACAGGCGTCCAAACGCAACACTGTCTGAACCTAGAGATGCAAAATGTTGAGCAGGAAACAACGACTAGTCACACGCACAGGTCCGGCACCAATCTATAGACACACAATGTATAACATGCAAATTGGGCTCAAGACGTAGTCCACCAAGAGAACTCTAGCGACTGCACAAAAACTGTAGAGCACCCCAGCAAGCACTCGGGACGTCGTGGCAGCTATCTGGCAATTGCAGGTGGATCAAGCTACCACCTGTCTGTCCTCTGGCGCCAGCTAGGTCCGCATCAGGGATCTGTACGGGCATGGACAAGGCCGAGTGGTCACAGTCAGCTGTACAATGAGACGGGAACGACTCACATCACAACACTACTTTGCATCAACAATTGTAACAACAACTAGCAATAGCAGTTGTAGCAGCTGTTGCGAGAGGAGGTGACAGGGTCATCTCTCTATTTGAGCTTCAGAAAGTATCATGGAATCCGTGAGTGAAGAAGAAGAAAAAGGAGAAAATGGAGCGAGACATTATTCCGTACTAAAGGAGAGAATTGTCAATCCCTCTGTCGACATTTGGTCGTACTACCAGAGCAAGTACAAGATGGCCGATGCTTGCCAGGTCTAGAAAGTAGCAAGAGAGATGTGCAACCTTCTTTATGCCATGCTAAAGGAGACAATTGTCAATGTCTGTCCCTTTTTTGGCTTAGTTGGGATTGAACAAGATGGATCCCTGCCGAGGTTGGAAGCTGGCCCTGACATTGCTTTTGCGAAGACACATGCGACGAGGACGGGCCATCTTCACGAGTTTCACTCCCTCCTTGAGGAATCATCAAAGCTTGCTGCTGACTACTAGAGACGCGCCATGCACATGTAGGCACGCCTCGAGATTGGTGGCAAGACGCAGCTTTGGGCCCTTGACACTGTCATGCTAGGGGCCCATCTGGAGCACTCTGGGTTGTTCTCCGGCTTTGACCATGTGACACTCTTGGAGGTTTCAGAGTCCCACCAGTTCCTTCCTTGGGCCTAGTAATACTATTTTCAAATGACATTTGCAAGGGAGGCAGCTCGCGCGCATCAAGAGAGCCCTCTTGTTTTAGTAGAGATTGGAATACCTCAATCACCCTCGACCCTGTTCATCTCCTGCTCTGCCTCCCCCACTCCCTCCTCCTCTTCCTCTCCTCTGGCTTGATAGGATCAGGTTAATGCAATAGCCACACAGGGAAAGAAGGCATAGAAAGTATGTGGCATGGAGCAAAAGCAGCCACCGTCGGCGAGCAATGGCACTTGACATTTTGTATACTGCTACAATCGTGGTGGAGCTCACTGCTACATTGAGTGTTGGTAGCCCCTTGACTTGAGCAGAATCAAGCACCGCCTCCAATTGGCGCACAAGATGTCTTCCAGTGCCACACAAGTGGGTCGTGTCGCAACCGCAATAGTAGCAGAGAAACTCGCTTCTCAGAGCAGCAGCAATATCAGGACCCTCAGGAGTGCACCATGACAGAGCTTTTTCAGCAGCTAGCCCTTTCTATTGAGGAAGGTGAGAGTGTGTTGTCAAATCTAGGTTGTCCACAATCTTCTTGTCCAGTTGTGTTTGTTGCTTGTGTTGACTCTTTTGAAAGAGCTTTACCAGAGCACGATGAGGATGGACTTGACAGCACTGCTTGCCTTGATGAGTCACAGATCCATGCGGTCTGTAATTATTTTGAGTCCTGTGCTGAGTGTCCAGAACATACGAAGTGTTCTATGGCACATTTCTCAGTGACAAAGATAGGTCGAGAGGCATGTGGCACCTGGATCATTGCCTCAAGTGCTATCCACCACATGTCATGTTGTCGTGGTGACTTCGTTGTTCTTAGTCTTGTTGAATCTACTTGGTTTGTAAGCATAAGATGTGGTAAGTCCTTGTCTATCCATGGTGTTGAGGCTGTACGTGTTCATGGCCCGTGTGGTCCCCTGTACATTTTCAATGTCCTCTTTGTCCTTGCTCTTGAGCTCAGCCTCCTCTCAGCGCATCATGCACAAGGATGGGTCTTTTTGTTGAGTACTCTGGTGTCTATGCCACAATGACTTTTGGGACAAGCATGCCGTAGTACTCCATGTGTCAGTTGTGGATGATTTGTATCATGTTTCTTGTTACGCTCCCCATGTCTCCTTTAGTTGATCCCTAGTTGCATATGTGTTTGTTAACAGTAACGTGTACCCTGAGCACCCGCATTTGGTACATTGCCAATTTTTCTATGTGAGCTCAAATACTATTTCCAAGCTCACTGGTCATAGTCAGCCCTTGGTCTTGATGCGGCTTCATGCTAGAAGTCGCCCAAGACCAATGGCCTCTTTCCGCTCAGGGTAAGATGCATCCCTGAAGTTACCCTGACTCCACCTCTTAGGCCCTGCGCTGGTTCAAACTGGTCTACTCAGACCTTCTCAGCCTCTTCACGTCGGGTTTCTCTCAGATCTTGGTCCATACATCATTTTCCCCAACTAACGATTCTTCGATGCGGTGGTCAACCTTTAAGACAAGAGCGATGCCACCTTGGGGGAGCGCCTGTGGCTCGTGATGGTTGAGCGTCAGTCATGTCAAACACTTTACACGTTTCGGTTGGATCGTGGAGGTGAATTTGTGAGTGAGCTTCTTGATGCATGCTTGGTTGAACATGGTGTATTCACCAGCCCTTTGTCCTTGTAATTCCCCAACAGAATGGTGTGTCCGAGCGCTTGAACTACACCATAGAGGATGCGGTTTGCACCAAGTGGTATGAGTGCGTTTGTCTTAAATCCTTTGCCTTTGAGGACTTCTCTTACGTGTTGTGGGTCTACAACCGCCTGTCGCACGCTCCCTGCCAGACCATGTCATTTCATATGAGTTGTGGTAGGCCATCGCGGCAACCTTCATCTTGCTCGTGCCTGTAACTCCCTGGATTGTGTCTGGGACTCCGAGGACCAGCACAGGTCCAAGGTCTTACTTTGTGGTCGCATGTGTGCCTTTCTCAACATTTCTCCACGGGTCAAAGGCCGGATGGTTTTGGGACCCTGCTCGCCACCACGTTGCTGAGTCTCAAGACACCCTCTTCTTTGAAGCTCTCACTTATGGAAACCTATCAATCATTCTGTTGTTGCATGCCAACCACGTTCCCACCTTATGGCTTCCTTACAAATGGGTGAGTCTAGGCCAATGGATGGGTCATTCCGAACCCCCTCACCTGTGGTCTGGTCTCCGGCTGATGACGACCCGCCCATCATAGCCGCGGGTGTAGTGGCCATGTGAGTCCCATGAGCGCACGTAGTCATTTCCCCCACAAGTACATGTGGTCAAGTGCTTGCGTCAGTTCCCGCTAGCACAACTGACCCATTGACTGTTGAGTGCTTTGCGGACTTCTTATCCACTGTACTGAGTGCCTCAACATCCATGACTCCAGACGGCCAGACCAAGTTGAAAGCTTTTGACCCCGTGTCATTGGGTCACTCATGTTCCTAGCCACTACCATGCGTTCGGACATTGCCTTTCCCGTGAATGTCCTAGCACAGTTCTCCCACTCCCCACACCAATTGCAGCCATGCGTGTGATGCGGCACGTTGTCTCCACCCCACGTTGTGGACTGACGTTTCGTCACCAGCCATCTGTAGTTGTTGAGGGCTACACCGATAGTGACTGGGCTGGGAGCATAGACGATAAGCGTCGGACTAGGTGGATCTTTCTCATCAGCGGTACGGGTGTCTCGTGGTGGAGTGGGAAACAGGGTTGCATCGCATGCAGCACTGCCGAGGCAGAGTACGTAGTGTTGGACACCGGTGCACGTGAGAATGTGTGGCTCCATCGCCTGCTGTGCGATTTTCGTCAGCCGGCATCACCCATCACGCTGTATTGTTAGAATGAGAGTGCAATAGCCATTGTAGACAATGATGGCATTCATCACATGCACACAAAGCACACCATCGTGGATTGTCAAAATGTACATATTTTGTTGCATGAGGCCGGCATCCGGATTGTGTGGGTCAAGACTGTACAAAAGCTTGCTCGCTTTTTGACCAAGGCGGTCAATCACACATCATTGAAGAAAGCCATTATTCCAGTTGGTGAGCATCCGTGAGTGCGCACTCATGCATTCTTGAGTTCACTATGTGCCCTAACCCTTTGTGGACTCATCATGGCACTTTTATGGCTTTGCTAGACTATAGAGACATGAGGGTATGACATCATTGAAGAGCATAACTCATGGTGTGTGTTGTGGATGCATGACCTCTGCATGTGCATGTAACCTGGTGCCCACGGGTCATGGGGGAGTGTTGTGATTTGTGCGTGCACTGTCTCACTCATATGTATTGTGGCCTCTCAGCTCTTGTACATGCTCGTGCAGACGACTAACTAGGAAGACGTTGGCGGCGGGGGGGCATTGAGCGATGGAGGGGACGGGGCACCATTTTTTAGATGCGTGGCTCCTGTCTCCCTATGTGGAGTCTCCGAGTTGGTAGCAGTGCACGGCCAGCTCTATCGAGAGTGGCCACCGACGCTCATGCCACTGACAGTCATGGACGGCTGATCTTAGTAGCATAGAGTGTCTAGGTTCAAGATATTGGAACTGGAGGAGACAAGGAGTCTTGAAGCAGCGAGCATGTGGGACTGAAAGGGCATCACTTGTGCTGAAGAATGGTTGTTGAATCACTCAAAATGATGGAGTACATATAGAGCTAGAGCTTGGGCAAGTCAGCCCTCTCACAAGCCACACCACTGAGCCATGGAGGCTAAGACTCACACACTAGAGTCCACAATCTCACACAAGAGAGGAAATCAGCCCAACAATCAGGCTGACCAGTCACACACGACCTAGAGAGCTAGAGAATACTCTCATGGCACACTCCTAGTGGTCACATCACCCACAAACCCATGGAGAATCGCCATGTGTCCATGGCTAGCACACAAGGATCTCACCTCACCTAAAAAGTAAGGAGAGGTACCTTTATCCTAGTCAGCACACTCTGACAAGGCAATCCTAAGACCAAGGACCTTTTTGGATATTTCTCCCATCAGGTCTTGACCCTGGACCTCTTGCCTTTTTCTTTTCTCAGGCTAAGGCATGGAGCCATCACCCATG
>SZWC01007291.1:85666-114780 GCA_023375785.1 Penium margaritaceum | reverse complement strand
TCATCAAGTGCATGAAGGAATTCACCTGCAGAAAAAACACTACATAGTGCACAAGCATGCGGACTTCATGCAAAAACCTGCTTTCCTTGCTCCGTCAACCTCCTTCCATGTCTCTAAGCCCACCATGTTCTCGAATTTCTCCCTCATCTCCAACACCCAACGAAACATACGGTGCACAGAGGCAAAGCTAGTTGCACAGGATGGCAGCACAATTCTTCCGCCATTCTCCTTCTTCATCAAAGACCTCAGATTCTCTTTGTTCTGGATTAATAAAACAATTTTCTCCACCTTCCCAACAAGAACCTCCTCCCACTCAGTCTTAACATGGTCTTGAGGACAAGGACAATGTTGTGTGCCACGCAGCTACAGAAAAAGATAGAGGGATACTTATCACGTAGGGCCTTGTACGCTTTCTTGTTTGTCGATGCGTTGTCCGTGATCACCATCACCACATTTTCTGCACCGACAGGTTGAATAGCCTGGTCAATCACAGTTGCAATGTGATTAGCATCACGGACAAGACCTGTGGCATCACGTGAGAAAAGGTGTCAGATTTCCTCAACATTTCTGGCCATGGAAAAGGTAAATCTGCCGTATCTGTATATCTGACCATTCATCAACCCCCAAAAACACCCCATAGATCTCCCAACCAGCCTGTAGGTGCCTCTAGCTCACCAGTCTCCTTTTCCAGGGCTGGCAGAATAGTTGAAACCATGGTGTCCCGGGATGGTTGCCTGAAGTTGGCGTTGGTGCGTCTTGCACTCTCAACATGTACCAAGACTACCCCCTCTCGGCAGAAAGAAGTGGGGAGGGCTGCCTGGGCCATCACCTTCACCACAGTATTCTAGCATTCTGCATTGGCCTTGTTGTCAAGGTGGTGTTTCATGCTGGTTTTGCGCGCGTTGCTCAATGCAGAAACCACCGGCCCACTTAAATGAAAAGCAATAGCAGGTGGAGTTCTCACTCCAAAAACAGCATCATCCCCCGCAGCCTCCCGTCCGCAGCCTCCCATCCTCCTCCTATTCACTCTCCACCAGTCCAGCTGCAGCACGAGCCTTCACACTCTCACGCTCAGCAACCGTCCCAGCCCAATTCACAAGCTTATCTTTGGTGTCCCACGATGGTCCCTCACCTCGGTATTGTGCCGGGTCTGTAGGAATAAACCCTTCGGGCAGATTGGGAAGTGGCAGCAGGCCCATCAGAGCCCGAGCAGCAGCAGGGACCACCTTGCACTTTATGACGTTAGGCACTCCATAGTGGCTACGCATGTGGCCACTCCCTCCAGAGTAGGAGGTACCACAGGCTCCACACTGGAATCCAGGGTAACCACCAGCAGTTGGGCATGGCNCCAGCTGCAGCACGAGCCTTCACACTCTCACGCTCAGCAACCGTCCCAGCCCAATTCACAAGCTTATCTTTGGTGTCCCACGATGGTCCCTCACCTCGGTATTGTGCCGGGTCTGTAGGAATAAACCCTTCGGGCAGATTGGGAAGTGGCAGCAGGCCCATCAGAGCCCGAGCAGCAGCAGGGACCACCTTGCACTTTATGACGTTAGGCACTCCATAGTGGCTACGCATGTGGCCACTCCCTCCAGAGTAGGAGGTACCACAGGCTCCACACTGGAATCCAGGGTAACCACCAGCAGTTGGGCATGGCCTAAAGTAATTAGATAGCACCTTCACAAGCAGTTCACCCTACAGAGGTCTTGGGGATGATAGATCCTGAGAGGAACAAGGCATGACTGCTTCAATGACGGAGGCTCTCACCTCACACAACATCTTGGCTACCTGAGGCTCCTTTGAGGAGCCCCAGGACAAAACGTCAACCAAGAGGCAAAAATGGAGTGGGTCGGGAATTCCAACACTACATTAGCCTAAGCCACAAAGGGAGGGGGGTGGAGGGGGGAGGGGAGAACCTGGACATACCGCAGTGGATAATTCTCACACCTCATTGTGTGTCTTTTGAATGAGGTGCTTCAATGGCCCTCATTGGAGGATTATTCTTGTCCGAGTCAAAATTTATTCTTTGTTGGTCCATTCTTCATGTGATTTACTATAGCGGCCTAAGGCAAGGCATACAGTGGTCCTCATCCATGCCTTGTGCTAGCATGGATGCTGCCTATATGGAATGTGTCAAAGGGTCAAAAATCCGCCCGCCAGCACAACACCGATGCCTGTTTTTGGCTCAGTGTTGAGCGAGACTGGCGGGGGAGGGAGGGTTCCCAGAAAAAAAACATCGTTTCTTCACCCCCTTCTGGTCCATCCTAGAACCCGGGATTTTTCACTTAAAAATTCGTTCAAGACTCCAAGTCGGCGTGGACGACTTGGTGACTTTGACTTTAGGCCCAATGTCGCCAAGTCAAAGTCAACATGGGCAGATAAATTTTCACCCGCATCAATGACAATAGCCTCAAGGTCTGGATATACTTTCTCAAAAAAGAAAAATGAGGTGAAGGGAAATGTGCAAGCCTTTATTGCTGTGGTCGAGTGACAGAGTGGTAAGAAGGTGAAGGCATCCATGAAGTGTAGAAGCAGTAGAGGATGAACCAAGCCGTCTTCAGTAAAGATTGTGAATTCTGTAAGGAGTGGGTCAAGATGTAAGACATTGAGCAATAGGAAACTACCCCCTAATCACCTTAAAGCAATGGTGTAGCAGAGAGGATGAACCAAGCCCTCCTCGGCATGACAAGATGCATTATCTTTGATGCCAAGCTGCCTACTAGGTTCGAAGGTACACAAACACATACGGCTGCCTATCTTGTGAACATCAAACCTACAGCAACTTTGCAAAGGAGAAGAAAAAAGAAGCAGGGTCAGACAAGAATGGAGAAGGAATCGTGCACACATTTCTTTGCCGTACACATGAAATAGTGTGATTTTCCATTGCCTCAATTTTTTGGTTTATGGGCAGCTCCTTGTGTGTGACGTGGGGTCATGTGGTTTCATGAGCCAACTGCCACACAACATGACCATACAAAAGGCACAGGAACAATGGTTTAACATTATGTATGAATGCCAAGAGAATCATTCCACTCATCTTCTCAAACCATCTGTCATGTTTTGGGTAATGAGTGTCGACACAATCCTTACCCACTTTTATATACCGTCCTTGTTTGCAACCATGGTTGAGATGAGCCCGCAGATATGTTCAAGGAAGTGACAACAGGCTCATATGCACAATCTCATTGACCGATGTAAGAGGTTTTGCACCCTTTTTTTTTTTTACGTGCATGTATTTTTCATGTATGTATTACCACTCTCTTTTTCATGATAACTGGCTAAATGTTGGCACACATTATGATATAGTGGAGGCTTGACTTATTGCATGAAAATGGAAAGAATGCATATGAATGTTATCCATGTATTTTTTGTCTAAAAAAATTTTACGCCAAAAACAATTACATGAAAGGTATCCTCACCACGACCACATTAAAGACAAGACTCAACATATATGGTGGTCCCTTAAGCAGCATGCTTCTCTCTCTCTTGTAGCTTGTGTGCATGTTTTGAAGACAAAATCATGTAGTTTGACAATACATTTTTGTGGCCTAGCAATGGCCCCTCTATGGACATTGACTACCATTAAGGATGACAAGGCTTGGTTGACAATACACTATACTTCTCTCTTAGTGCTCATTAACCCTTTGTAGCATGAGATAATGTGTTGGATAACACGTCAGAAATTCTTAACATTGGAGCCAATGGAATGTTTGGAATTTCTACATTCATGTGGTGTGGCAAGAGCATGGATTCCATATGGCCTTTTTTTTAGATGGAACCTAAAATCTATTCTATCAATGATCATTATGTTTGTCAAGTGAGAACCAAACATTTACAATACTTAATTCTTCATTTTCAGATCACTTGACCCTTTTTAATCATTAAAAAAACACGAGTGCATCCAAATGGGAATGGTTGACATTTTATTACAAACATGTTCACATTACATCCAGTAGATTCATCTGTGCATAGCTTAGTATGGCAGCCGATATCTTGAGAGCCATTAATGTTTTTCTCTTTTTTACCAATTAGCTATTTAACTTATACCACAGAGGTCCAACTTAAGTAATGTGTGGTATCACTAAAGTTCATTCCACCACATTAAAGCATTTCCCAATAGGATTTTTGTAGANCTCTTAGAACTTCACCTACCTCTAACCAACATTTCCTATCCTCCACACAAATTCCAAAATCCTTCAGAGATGTCATCTACCACTGCTTCTCCTTTGGAGCCACGTGTGATTTGACGCATGTACTCCATGCCATTTCATGCCATTCTCTGAATTATTCCCCTTAACTTGGTGTTTACATCAAGAGAGTTTTGATAATAAAAAAATCAAAGAAGTAAAACACAATAACCCTGGTCATAAACTGAATGGAAAAGAACAAATTGAATAACATGAATCAATCTACAAACTTCTTTTTGAGTCACAAAAAGCCATCTGGTTCCTCCAATTTAGTCAGCCTATTATGTATGATTTCAACTATGCTCCTCATCTTCCTCCAATGACTTGTAATTAGAGGGGGAGGCATCCAACTCACATGGATCCTATTTATTACTGTATCGTACCTCCTCCTAACACATTCATTGTTTGTCTCTCATTCTCATGAGCATTGATGTCAGAAGATTCATTATCTTCTTGGTTATTACCAGTCCTTGATTTTGTTCCATCCATACATACCAGGAGTATCAGTTACTTGCTCGGATACCAGATCAATATCTTCCATTTCTTGACTCTCTTGCTCCATTTATTGCCATGTAATGACTCTGCTGTTGTGATTTTTCCAGCTCTCAGTTCACGCATTTGGATTGAACCCGTTGTAAATCCTGTCACACATTGATTTACAGATTGTTCAAGAGATAATGCATGTTTGTCCTCTGGTCCCTACGAATTGTGGCCATTCCGACCAAAGTGGCATTAGATGGCATTACGCTCCAAATTTGCACCATGGTGCAATCTCTTTGACTGCGGTTTTCCATACGAACACTTGGGCCTTTCATAAGTTGAGCCTCATTGTGTGTAGTATAGCTCTTGCCTGTTCACCGGCAAATGGCCCCTTGACTTGTGCTACCATGTCATCCACGTCTACAAGGTGTACGTTCATATTCATGTTTGTACATTAATTCCATTGCCCAAAAAATGGCTCATGCATGGATGTAGGGTATGGAAACAATCCTTCCTTTTTGTGTAATAGGATGCCTTAGCCTTGACATTCACAGCACATCTGTAGAAATGTCTGGGGCAGGTGATCAGACTAGTCAACCACTCCATATCATCAATATTTTAAGGCTTGTAGTCCACGGTTTGGTGTAGCAGGAATCACACATATGGCAAGGGTTGTCAATTGGGAAATTTGTATTGTTCAAACGTCTACAGAAGTTTGCAGTAATGCACACTTCTGCAATGCAATGATGCATAGATTCAAGGAATCCACTTTGTTTAAAGTTTTGTGTCAACCAAGTGTTCAAACACAGCACAACCTTGAGTCACATTAATTCTCCTTTGATATACGTGTCCCACCATCAGAAATCAATTGGTTACTGATGGAACATTCACCTTTGGACAAAAAATCATATAGCAATCAGTCAAACGCCTTTGGTGTATACGTGTGGCCGAACTTCTTGAATACATCTCCAGAAACCTTAACATCATTCATTTTTAAACAAACAGAATGAGTTTGCACAAATACATTGTGCCACATAGCAGGAAGCTTCCTTCTAATCATAGCTACCAACCTTGCATCCCAGCTCATGATAAGAAAAAAAATCCTTTTGCAACATCGTTGGGTAAGTCCTGGCTAGCTTCTCTAAAGGCCATGCCAAATTGCCCTTGTTATCCCGTGGTACAGATACACATGCAAAGAGTATCGTCTGGTCATAATCTTCCTCAAATTGGATTACAAGTGACACTTTATCCTGCCTTTTACTAAAAACTACTGCGTACATGTTGATGAGTGAGAGGACATGGGCCCATGCCACATTTCATGCTCCAGGTATAAAAAACATTTCTTCAAGGGATTATAACTTTCCTATTTCATTTATGCCATGGTCCTTGGATCCCTCATTTTCAACTATACCACATTGGGCATATCAAGGTACCATAAGCCATGGTGGAAAATGAGCATGCATCACAGTGTTGAAGAGGATAAGGCTTACCTTTACAAGTTACACTAGAAAGAAGTCCCTAGAATTCTCCATTCTACCCATGAAATTTGCTCATTTCATCTCACCTGTCTCATCCAAGAGTACGTATGCCACCTTTTCACAACTCCTTACCTACTCTACTAGTGTGGACTTTTACAAGAATAGCTCCCAAGTTCACCATAACACCCATGTGGCCCTTAGGCGTGGATATCCGACATTCACGAAGCTCACATTTGTGGCCTCATGTGAATTGAGTGGTCTTCACATTTCCAAGCTCCTTGCGTGGACAGAATTTGATGTTCCATGGTAATCTGCAGTTCTATTTCTGATCAAAACTCGTATCAACACATGCAAATTCACTCTCCCAATCAACCATTGTGAATTTTTCACAGGAATATTCTGGATGGTCACACGCAAAAAACACCATATTCCTCGATCCATGTATTTTAGGATCTATCGGCATGGAATATTATTCTCTTACTATTTGGTGGATGTTTTACACACTTTGTTTGACTACGTTTATCCTTTTTTGGTGGAGGAGCCTTATCTTGAGACAAGCCTGAAAAGAAGGACACGGCACCTTTAACCATGCATGTGACTGGCCAATCAATATGTAGGAAAAGACGTGTAAGTTGAGGGTGACGTCATGTATGAAAGGATGATGCATTAGAGACCTGGTTTATTCATGCCATGTTGTGTGAGAAGTCATGAATGACAAAGTAGAAAAACACAAGAATGAAATGTCATGTGTTGTTCAATGTACATAAGAGGCACACTTCTTTGATCTAACGAGCATGGTATCACACTCTCTAAGTTTCAATGCTTGAGTCACTTGTTCTTGGAATATTCAATGATTGAAATGTCATTCCCAACTGTTTTCTAAAGCAGAAAACTATTCTAGTTGTTGTAACTAGTTGTATGATTATGCCATAACCATTTCCCTTGAGTGGGCTGTTCTAGGCTAGCCAAGGACATATACTTCATCAGCTTATCTAGGCTGTAAAATTTTCCATATCGTTGTACAATCCATGCACCAATAGACAAACTAAAGGATTTCCTGGGTGGAGAGTGAGATGAATCACAAAATCTCTAATCCGTATGATGTTCTACACTATGATGACATGTTAGAAGCTTGTGTTTGTATNTCTAGTTGTTGTAACTAGTTGTATGATTATGCCATAACCATTTCCCTTGAGTGGGCTGTTCTAGGCTAGCCAAGGACATATACTTCATCAGCTTATCTAGGCTGTAAAATTTTCCATATCGTTGTACAATCCATGCACCAATAGACAAACTAAAGGATTTCCTGGGTGGAGAGTGAGATGAATCACAAAATCTCTAATCCGTATGATGTTCTACACTATGATGACATGTTAGAAGCTTGTGTTTGTATTTGTTGATCAACCACTTCATCTTTTGTTCCTCTTGTAGTCTTGATGTTCTACATGGTATCAAATTTTGATGATCTTTGCTCCGCTACTATGTTCGGCTCTCCCTCTTCTTGTGAACATCACCTAACCATGTGTTGCACTCTCCACTCTCTTCCACGATAGTAAAGCGAGTCAACAAAGTCAACACGTGCAACCTGTGTCCTCTCCAGCCACCGTTCAATGTTGGAACTTGAACCCTTGTCCTCCTCCCTCTCCAGCTCGTTCTCCCCTCCCTCCCAAGCACATGTAACACCCTTTCCACCCTCTTGCATATCGTGCAACTTCCCACTGCACTTTGCTACTCAGCGCACGTGGCATATCCAACTCACCTCCATGTATGTGACTTGTGCTACCTACATGGCATGCATGGCAAGAGTGGCATGCGTGGCATCTGTGGCGTGCGCAATGTACGTGGTATGCAGGGTGTGTGAAGCAAACATTTCGGGCATCACGTGCGTGGTATGCTTGTAGTACGCGGCACATTCGGCACGTGACACGCATGGCATGCGTAGTGTGTGTGGTGTATGTGGAGTGCGTGGTGTGCATGGCGTGCATGGCTTGCGTGGCATGAATCCCTCCTCCCTCCTCCCTTCCTGTCAGGATGGAATCCGTGTGGTGTGGTCCCGACGTTTGTCTGATCGTCTCTAGTGGTTCACGTCTACTGTTTTGGGCGAATCTGAGACTGAGCGTGAGCTTTCTGGTTGTCTCACACTACGTGAGCAGGAATTTAGAGACAGTCAGTTTTGCGAAGGGAATAACGTCGTTTTGCGTTAGTTTTTGAACATAAACATGATAGTCATGAGCTTTCCAATGCACCAAACCGCGCGCAATTCGGCCTAGCGTAGCCCAAGTTATGCTTGCCGAAGCGCATGTATCACTCACCACAGAAACGCCTAACGCTTCCATGGTGCGCACACGCCGTGGCGCCTTCCTTCACATGCGAAGCGCCTTTTCCAAGGCGCAGGTCCTCTTGCACGTGGTGTAGGAGTCTCCTGCACTGTTTCCACGCACCCTACCCACTTTGGGGTCGGGTTTGGTGATGGCGTGTGACGAGGTTCGAAACCTGTCCGCGGACCTGTAGTCAGAATTTTGACTGTCCCCGAGTAACAAAACGTAACACTGAGTTTCGGACGCCGAGCCATGATTTTGGCCAAGTCCCTCAGTAACAACCTGCACTACTGGATCCGGTGGATGATCCACCTGATCAGGTGGATTATCCACCGGACGCCTTGGCTTTTCTTTTTCTCTTTTTTTTTTCTTCTTCTTCTTTTCTTTTTCTTTTTCCCTTGGTCGTAACCGTTGGGAACGGAGGAGTCTCCTAGACACCAAAACAAGCCCGGGAATTGAACCCGGCCCCCAAAAAATTATGACAGACAATAGATGGAGGGATGTTTCCACAAGCGGTGGAAATTGGGAGTGAGTTGGATAATGGTGGTGGCCCTGGCTTTCCGTGCGCTGCACAAGAAAGGGGCGTTTGCGACAGCAGTGTGTAGAGCCTGGATACTTCGTATTTTCCGTCGTCCTGATGGAAGGTTGTTGGTTCAAAGCGCCGCATTTTGTAGGTGATTTTGGATATCATGGAGTATGGTGGCAACGAGTGTGGGTATGGGGTTCCACTTTGGTTGTGCCCATCGTTCCTGCCAATTACGATGGAGGATTGTGGCATGGGTGATGTCCCAGATCGTTTGTTCTTGTGTGACAGTGGTTGGGCCGAAGAGGAGATTTGGTATGTGTGGATTGAGATTGGGGAAGAAGGCTTTAAAAAGGGAGTGGAGGCGCAATGTGATTGGTTGGAGGCTGTGACATTGGATGAAGCAATGTTCGATTGATTCAGGCATATTGCACCGTGGACAAAGGGAGGACGATGGTGGGGGAAGAAAGCGGTATCGGTTGTTGACTTGGATGGAGCGGTAAAGGATGCAAAGCATGACATCTTGTGTTCAAAGTCTGAGAGGGGAATTTCTAATGTTGCTATGTATATGGTTCCAGTGAAATTGAATGCGGGGGTAGTTCTCTTCCCATTTTGGTTTGTGTGTTGCAGATGGTTTATCACTGCTTAGGAGTGTTCTATAAAGGGCGTGAAAGGTTGCATCGACTTTTCCAAGTCGATAACTTGGGACGTCTTGTTGATGAGGTGTGCCAAGGAAAATTCCTTTGCGGACATACACCGGTGTGCTTGCATGCCCGTACAAAGGCCGTGCTGTGGCCCATGGGTGTGGGTATAGTTTTCCCGTGACGGTGCACACCTGTAGGGGTGAGCCCCATATTTGGTTCCCGCGTTGGTGTAGCTTAAAGATGAAGCCTTGGGGGAGGCCAGTGAGAGACGTGAGAGTGACGTATTGAGTGTACGTGGATATCTCTGTTACAAGGGGTGGGTTGGACATGACGGCAACCCAACTGAGGGGGAGATTCTGTCTAACCTCATCGAGTACTGACTGTTGGCTTCGTTTTGGCTCTTTGCCTAGGGCTTCAATAAGAGCGTCTCTATGAAAGAGATGTCAGATCTGGATTCCCTGAGTAAGCAAGAACCTCTCTCGTGTGGGGATGCCAAAAGGTTGTGCATTAGAGTTTAGGAGGTGTCTGTTGTATGCAATACATTCCAGGCTGATGTCTGGCCAGGTGAGGTTTGGAGGGAGGATAGGTGGGTTTGTTGCGAGAAAATCAGAGAAGTTCCTTCGCCATCTATTGCTGATGCTTAAGGTGCGAAGGTTAAGTATTGCAGGGTGGGAGAGGGAAAAATGTCCTTTCTTTGGAAACTGTTGTGTGTCTAGGACCGTTTGTCTCCATTTCGCTCTGGAGGGGCTGAGGAAATCGTATACCCATTTGGCGCATTGAGCGCGGATGAGGTGTGTTGGTCACTTGACCTGAAGTCCATGTTCTTTGGTCGGACATACGATGGTTTTGTGTGTGTAAAGGTGTACAAATTTTTTGGGATCTTCTGAACTCTGTGGGAGGAGAGGAATTGGGTGAGTGAAGTTGTGAGAGATTGAAGGAGGTCGGGTGGGGGAGGGAGGGTGTACGAGTAATAGAGAAATTTGGGGGTTAAGTAAGAGTTAATCGCTACGATCTGGGTCCAAAGTGGGCTTCGGAAGTTGTTCCAAAGTGGTATGGAATTTTTGATCTTGCTGAGGATTGGTTCCCAAGTTGACCGATCTTCTGGAACAGAGTGGAATTGTATACCAAGAATGCGCACTGGTCCGTGCGAGATAGGGTATGGCGGTCGGGAGGGAATACGTGTGTGATTTCCTATCGGCAAGATCACTGTCTTTGTGGGGCTGACCTTAAGGCCGGTATGATTTGCAATGGTGCGGAAGAGTTGACATGTCTGATTGATTTCTCGGATAGAACGAACGAGTAGGGTTGTATCATCAGCATATCCAGCGAAGCGGCGGTAGTCCCATGTTAGAGAAGGTACTCCATAGAGGTGGTCCTTGAGGTACACAGAGATTGGTTCCATGGCGCAGACAAAAAGGAGGGGGGCGAGAGGGCATCCTTGTCTGACCCCCGAGTGTAGAGTGATTGGAGCGGAGAGATGCCCGTTGATGAGGAGTCGTGTGGTGGTATTTTTATGAAGGAGTTGTACCCATTTCATGAACTGGAGTGGGATGCCAAGATGGAGGAGGGCGTGCATCATGTAGGGTCGGCTAAGAGTGTCATAGGCTTTTTCAAAGTCCGCGGCTAGGAAATAAAGTTGTTCTTTGTTTTGGATGGCCCAGTGTTGGACGTCGTGAAGTTGAGAGAGCGTGTGTTGTATGTTATGTCCTTTAACAAAGCCAGTTTGGTCTTGGTGGATGATGTAAGGTAGTGCGTGATTGAGGCAGTCGGCGAGGAGCTTTGCCAAGATTTTTTATTCAACGTTGAGTAGGGAAATGGGTCTGTAGTGTGCTATGTTATCTTTGTCGCCATTTTTGGGTATGAGGGTGGTGATGGCGGATGCAAATTGATCGTGTGTGGAGGGGTTTTCAAGAATCCTATCATAGAATCGGAGGAGAGATGTCGTGAAGTGTAGATTGTTGCCGCAAAGTGAGCGATATAGTTTGCCTGGGAGGCCATCGGGACCTGGAGCTTTGTGTCGGGCTTGACTAAGGATGCTTTCAGCAATCTCCATGCAAGTGATCGGCGCCGCGAGGATCTTGTAGATGTGTAGAGGGAGCTCTTTTCGGTGTTCGGGAGGGAGAATCTTCAGATAGGTATCTACTGGTCTTGGGGGCTTGTAGATGGCTTGGTAAAAGCTAACCGCCACGGCCTCTATTTCTTGTTGAGTAGATACTTTGTGTCCGTCAGCTGTAGTGAGCACCGAGATGGATGTTTGCATTTTCTTTGCTTTGATGAGGGAGGTCAGAGTGTGGGAGGGGAGGGCGGCTTGTGTGTGCCATCGAATGTCTGCGACTTGGTGGAGAAATTGAATGCGGATTTTTAGATATCAGGTGAGTACTGTGTCGAGTCTGTTGACTTTCGTTGTTATGGAGGCAGAAGGGGTTGTTGTTTGAAAGCGTCGCACTGTAGCTAGTTGGTGTTGCATGTGAGCGATTGTTTTTTGCGTCCTCCGGGCTTCTTGTTGACTGTAGAGCTTGAGAGCTTGAGTGATGTTGCGTTTTGAGGTCAGCCAGTCCTCCGAGAGCAGAGCAGGGAGCTTGCGGGCCCATGGTCGTTGGAGTAGAGAAGTGTTAAGGCGCCAATAGCCTTGGCCTTTGGGAGGGAGAGTTGAAGGGAAGAATAGTTCAACATATTTTTCTGCATGGTGATCTAACAGGGATGAGGGGATTTGGATATGTCGTGCTGAGGAGACGGTCCCTTTGAGGAGGGGGCTATGGTAAACCCGGTCAAGTCTGGAGTAGCTGTCATGAGGCCGTGAGTGATATGTGAATTCTTGAAGACGTGGGTTTTTTGTGCGGAAGGAATCTTCCATGTGGAGTGAACTCAAGAGGAGCTCTAATTTTTCCTTGTCTGGGGAAATCCGGGAGGGGCTACGGTTGAGTGGATAAGTGATGCAATTAAAATCTCCGAGCAAGAGGTGGGGTTTGAAATCTGTGCACACTTTGTGAAGGTCGGTCCAAAATTGTGTGCGTGTAGCCAATTGTGGTGGTGCGTATAGGGCACATATGCAAGTCATATGCAAGTCAGCCGTGGATACGGTAAGGAGCATGTATCGGGCTTGCCTATCAGGGAGCAGTGTGATGTTAAAGTGCTTTTTGTGTGCGATTAGGAGGCCTCTAGCTTGACACGGTGGAGACGGGACTACCGCCAGATTGTAGCGCCGTGAGAGGACACAGTGTTCTAACGCCTGCTGTTCTATCCTTGTGTCGGTGAGGATAAATATGTCGGGTTCGTTGACTTGTAGGATTTGGAGTAGCAGGCGGTGTTTCGAGGGACTGTTGAAACCATTGACATTCAGATGGAAGATTTTGAGGAGGTTACCTTTCTGAGCATTTTCTTTCGGTGAAGTGTTGTCCATGTGGGTGTTAGTTTGAGTGTTGTTTGTTGGGGTGTTTGTTGACTCTTGGAGCTTTTGTTGTACAATGCGTATGGGTGATCGTCTCATATGTGGAGGGTCCTTAGAAAAAAATGTTTCTTGATGTTGGTCTTGATCTGTGGATTGTGTGGTTTGTCTAGGAGAGCAGGGTATGGTTGTGTCCTGTTGTGTCTGATGAGAGTTATAACAGGATCGTTGGGAGTCTCTCAACAAAGGGGTTACTCTTGGGATGAAAGATATTTCACGTGTGCTGATGTTAGTAACCCATTGGTGGTTACTTTGGAGTTGTATTTTGGGTTTTCTAGTCTTGAAGTGGTGCATGTGTGAGACTTGATTGAAAGGCTTTATTGGGGTGTGTAAGTGCACATCATCATTTTTGCCTCAAGAGGTCTTAACCAAAGACATATCTTGCATAAAACGAGGGATAGGGCAGTGTGAGCGCAATGTGACATTGCTATGTAGTCCCCCAGTGTGAATGCTAAGGGTAAGAGAGTGAATGCTTTTATGGGATTGTGACGGAGGGTGAGAGGCGGGTTTGTGAGCACAGATGGGACCATTTGCAAGACTTGACATTAGACTTGAGGCAAACATAGTGCTAAGAGCTTTTCTAAGACAGTAGAACGGCCTAGAGATTGGCAGTCCGCATCCATAGATATGTGGTTAAGCGCTCATTTAGCGGGGTGAGTCTGTCGTCTGTCCAGTGAGTGCGAGCGCAAGGATTCCTCGCAAAGGTACCATGTTGGAATCTGTCACCTGCACAAAGCAGCAGGCAATGGGTGTAGAAAGGACATTGTGCATGGTTTATTAGAGTGGGGATTACGAGAGGAGTCATAGTCCAAGGGAGACATGTCAAGGGTGACAATGGACCTCTATCATTACCCTCCTTGATAGTGTGTAGGAGAGCCTGTGTGGGCAGGTTTCGTTGGTTGTTGTGGTGAAAAAGAGGGGGGTTGTCCTGGTTGGAGATAGAGGGGTAAGCCATTACAGGGAGGGGGAGGAGGCACAAGTCAGTTTGTGTGTGTGCAGGAGAGGTTGGGTTGGATGTCCCGTTGCAGAGTGGGCATGTGGGGGGGATCAGCAAAACAGTGTTGAGTGGATGTGGGGAGTAAGACAGAGTTGCATGGCCTCTGTTGGAAGAGAAGGGGTTGTGATGTGGTGTGGAGGTGGTGGGATGCGGAGATGAGGAGGGATAGACTGTGTGTTCTATTTAGCAGAGAGGGAAGGGGATCCACAAGGGCGAGAGTTGGGTGTATGCAAAAAAAAATCTGTGTACACGTGGGAGCGAGTGTAGGGCAGAATGAGGGGAGGATCTGTGAGAGGCGTGATGTGCAGCAGGTTGGAGGTACACGAGTTCTTGATAGGATATGTGTGTAAAGCAAAGACTTTGGGTGGGATGCAAATGTGAAAGGGGTCGGGCAGCAAGCCATGATGGGAATGCAATGGGTTGAGCTCCAATGATTTTACAGATTGGCAGATGAGGTTCCAGCGTTGTTGGCGGTGGTTGCGTCCATGGCTCCTGCGGTCTCTGGCGTGCGTTCTGACAAGCTGAGGCCTAGCTGCTGCACCATAGGAGCATTGTTGATGGGCGCCGCCATGCTTGGACGAGCACGACGCCTTGTGCAGGAGGTAGCCAACTGGCGATGTACGTTCGTGGGCGCCTGGTGGATAGTGCGAGCAATCAATGCCTGCAGGTCTGTGTAGGGGGCCTCCGTTGGGATGCGGAGCAGATCTGGCACCTGAGAGGAGTCGGTGCATTTGGCAAGCTCGTCGAGGTGGTTTGGAGATTCTCCAATGTGCTTGGCTGCCTCCTTCAGGGTCTGGCCGTGAGCGTTGTGGCAGCGCTTGAAGAGACAGAACCAGAGCTCTGTCTTCCTCCCAGCGCTTGAGAGGACCATCCCATGGTCTGATTGGAGGTGGTCGATGAGCCAACAGGAATTGAACTCCTTCACTGCGAGCAGGAGTGAATAGGAAACTTGTATGAGGTGCAGAACTGCTTATAGGGACAGAGGAATGCGTCAGCGAAGATGGGTAAGACTTTCGGTTGATGGCATGGACGTCTTCGATGGTGAGCTCATTGAAGCTGCCTGGACGGCAACGCTCATTGAGGAAGAGGACCCGTGTACCATTGTGTACCTGTTTGGTGGTTGTGTCCACAGAATTCACAGGTGTAGGTGGAGATGGTGACGAGGATTGGCTTGGCATTGGGGGCATACTTGATGGCTGCCGGAACGTGCAGGAACTTCGTGTCAGCTGTGTGGGGGACTGCAATGGCTTTCAGGGTGCCATTGCGGGCTCCAGTGAGGGGGTCCTCAAAATGGTGAAGGTAAAGGAGATTCTCTAGGTAGGGGTGAGTGGCTGGCGGGATGATGATCTCGGTGAAAAGGGAGGTTATGTTGTCTGTGGTATAGCTATCAGGTTTGTGCCAAATGACGATGATGGGGTCATCAGGATGACAAGCCAGGTGGTCCTCAAAATCAGGACAGGTCTGGCGGGCTCCATTGATGAGGACCGTGCGGCCCTTCTCGTCAGTTACGTGAAAAGGTAGTGCCCGCATGGCGCGAATCATGACATCACTATCGGCGGGTGGGAGGATCAGCAGCTCGCGAACTTATTTTTTGCCGTCGCGGTAGATGCTTTCTGCGCGTTGAGTCACAATCTGGCTGACATAGTCAGCCGAGAACGTTTTGTCCGCGATGAGTTTGCGGAGGAAGGAGTTTGTCACAGTGGAGCGGAGATGGGCCATGTCCACTGGCACTTGGAGGTACAGGAGGCGGCCTGCTGCTGTGTCCTTAACAGCAAATGCTTCCGCAAAGGCTGTGCCATCCATAACGGTGCGCTGGAGGGCGTCCCGACCCCGGTCTCGCAGCCTGCGGAGCTCCTGAGGCAGTGTCTCAGCTGGGGTGATGGTGGGAGTGGTCGCCTGATTGTTGGGGGCTGGGTGAGGGGGGTTAGAGGCGGGAGCAAAACCTCCGGAATTGGCTTCCAGAAGGGCTTGGAATCCGGATGGTGCAGCAGATGCTCCCGACCCTGCGTGGGCTGCCGCCATGGGGGTGCGGGGTGTAGGGGCGCCTAGGGTGGTAGGAGTGGTATGGGCATGAGGGAGTGCATGAGGCGGAGGTCCGGATGGAGAAGAGATGGGTGGGGGCTCCCTGGAAGGGGCTGGGGGTCTAGGGTCTGTGTCCATGAGGGGAGGGGTCGTGACCTGGACTTCCTGGTGTCCCAATGGGGGGTTGCTTGCCATTGGGGGGTTTAGGGAAGTGATGGGCGAGGGGCCAAAGGGAGGCTGCTCGGTGGAGGGAGGGGAGGGGGTAGCGGGCAGGCGTGAAGTCCCTGCTGTGGAGTTCTGGACTGGGGCAGGAGGACGGGGGCGGTGACGTTCTGCAGTGTCTTCTGTTTCAAGGTCTAGAGAGAGCCCGCGCTTGCGTGAGGGGGCTTGGGAAATGGAGGATTCTGTCTCAGCCGGGGCTAGAACGATTTCGCCATCCTCAAGTAAGACGGCTTGGAGTTCGGCCACGTTGATATCCATATCCGCCATGGTGGGGAGAGAGGATTTGTGTGGTGTGATAGGCGTTGGACGCCTACTGGCTGATCTCAGTCCCGTTTTGTAGGGACACGTCAGCCAGGTTCTAGATGAAGGGGAGAAGAAGGAGGAGGCGGGAGAGGGTAGGGGTAATGGGGGTAGAGGGGGAGGGATGCATCTAGGCCTAGGATTGAGGGTGTGACACTGACGAAACTGAAAGGGTGTGACTGGGTGGCGTTGGGGACAGGAGGGAAGGGGGGGCTCGGAGTGGGTGGGATGGGAATGTTCCAGAATTTGGGACATGGAATGTAGATGGAATGCAAAGGCAGAGCAAGGGGGGCGGGGGAAACACAGACATGTTTCTTGATGAGGTGAATTCTGAGCGAGGAAAAAGATTTTTTTCAAAGGTGTAGGGTGTGTGTAGAGGTGGATGGAGAGAGTCAGGGAAGGTTGGGGCGTGAGGGACAGGGGACATACCTTCTCATGCCGTTGTCTGGTAGAGCAGGGAAGCGCGCAGCCTTGTGCTGCCCCATCAGCCTGAGCATGGTTGGCGGAGGTGTGGCAGGGTTGAGGTAGCGTGGGGTTTGGTAGGATGTCTAAGGAGGGCAAGAGGAGGCAGTGTTTCTGAATGGGGACGAGAGCGTGTGGTGTGGCAGGCCTCCAGCTCACATCTGTGCCTTCTAGAATGGTGCAGGAAGTGAGCTGGAAGTCTGTCAACCAGTGGCCTACGGGATCGGCTGCGGGTGGTTTGGGTTGGTCTCGAGGTGTTGGAAGTGTGCGTTTGGCGTTAGGGAGTGGGATGCGTGGTGGAACAGCCTTCCTTGCCTTCGCGCCATTTTGTGGTAGATCCTCATGAGTATGCGGATTCTGTGGGTGTTCCTTGCGGTCTGCCAGAGGATTTCCGTCAGTTGCGGGGCGGGGGCTATCGCACTGTGGTGACTGACTGAGGTGAGATTCCGCCAGGAGTGAAGTGGTCGTGTTCTGGCTAGGACCACGTGAAGAATGGGAGTGGCGGAAAGCGGGTCTAACGGCATTGCGCAATGCGAGTTTGGTGGGGCAACGACTAAGAGCCCGCTTAACCCTTGTTCTGTAAATTTTGCTGTCAAACCTTGTTCGTTGGCGTGGTGGTTTTGACTGCCGCTTCCGGGGTTTGCGGTTGCGATGAGAGTGACTGAGGTTATCGCACAAGGCAATGACTGGCGGCCAAAGGCTGGCAGAGACGGCGAGGGCGGTTTTCACCGCCTCGGCCGTCTGTTGAGGGATAGGTTGGGTTGGGTGACGGGTGAAAGAAAGGAGGCATGGGGGTTGCGAGATTTCAGTGGGGGGGAGGGTGGATAGTACAAGGAGGAGCCAGAGTAACGTAAATGGGTAGCCGAGGCTAGGAGATATGTTGCGGTGCCAAGTGTGAAATGTGGGCGAATCAGGCCTGCTTTGCGCACGAGTGGAGGTAGCACTTCTTTTGTCCAGATTTCTCGCGGAGCTCCTCCCGCCAAACCTCTGCTTTCAGGTCCGTCGGTGGGGCCACGTCCGAGGCTGTGCACCTTGTGACTTCAGATGCATGATGGGTTTGTGCAACGATGGCCGTGAATGCGCTGAACGGCATCTCCGTGTGTGGTCCAGAGTGGCAGGGGTTGGTGTCGTGGTGGAGTCGTCGTCTGTCAGAGAGAGCGGGTGGGACGGGTCCATCGCGAGAGATCGCTTGGGAGTCTAGTTCTCACCGGACGCCTCGGCAGGCCTTCCAGAGCAATTTCTCCAGATGGTATTTTTGTTACTCAATCCGGTCGATTATCCACCGGATTTCGAGTCGCAGCCGGCTCCCAGAGTCGCTGCGCACACCCCAACTTTGGAATGCCATATCTCCCTCGATACTTTTCCGATTCCGGCGAAACAACTTCCACCAGATTTAGCGACTCGTCAACTTTAAGCAGCAATTGTCAAGTTGCCAGATCCGCCAGAGCGGAGTTTGCACTTTCTGGCGGCTCGTCGGCGCCTCCCGGCGCCGCACTTGGGCATGTGGAGGGGCAATTTTTCAACATTCTCCCCCTTGCACCTGCCATGTCCGCTGCTCCTGCTTGCTCTCACTCATCTTCCGCTGCGCTCTCCAGCCCATCATAGCTGGTCATCCAAGGTCCAGCCACGCTCATCGCATGCCGGTCCGCAGGTTGCGCTTTGGTCAACCAATCTGCAAGCATGTTGTGTGTGCTGCAGTGCTGCAGCACCACCTGCCCCTTCTCGACCATGTCCCGTGCGTAGTGGTAACGCACATCGATGTGCTTCGTCCACCTGTGCTGCATCGGGTTGTTGGTGAGCGAGATGGAGCCGGTGTTGTCCTCTTACACCACCGTTGGCTCCTGCTGCGGCACGCCCAGCTCCCCCAGCAACCTGCAAAGCCACACTACCTCCTTGACCGCCTCGGCCAGCGCGATGTACTCCGCTTCCACTGTGGAGGTGGCGACGCACTCCTGCTTCGTGCTGCACCACGAGACCGCTGCACCAGTGAGGAAGAACACATAGTCAGATGTGGACTTCCGCTTGTTCACATCATCAGCGTAGTCTGCATCCGTATAGCACACCAGGTGCAAAGGGTCCGCCCGCCCTTTGCCGTCGAACCTCAGGCGCGCGTGCCGCGTCGCCTGTAGGTAGCGGAGGATGCGCTTGACCGCCTGCCAGTGTAGTGGCCCTGGATCAGCCACGTACCTACTCACTTGGCCCACCGCATAGGCCAGGTCCGGTCGAGTCACCACCATGGCGTACATGAGGCTGACCACCGCCGATTCGTAGGGCACCTCTGCCATATCCTCCCGCTCTTCTTTTGTTTGAGGTGCCATTGCCGCACTCAGTTCATAGGTCGTGGAGACAAGATTACACACTGGTTTGCAGTCCTCCATGCCGTACCGCTTCAGCACCTCGGCCACGTATTTGGCCTGTCCCAGCTCCAATGTGTGCGCCCTCCGGTTCCGCGTAATGCTCATGCCGAGGTAGAACTCCAGCTCCCCCATGTCCGACATCTGGAACCTGCTGCTCAGTTGCTCTTTGAGCTGCTGTAGGCTCGGCAGGTCTGAGGAGCACAAGATCATATTGTCCACGTAGGGTGCGATAATCTGATGGAGCTTCTTGCTGCACTGCACGTACACGCTATGATCCACCTCACACCGCTTGAAGCCGAGTTGTGCCATGAAGCTGTCCATCTGTTGGTACCAGCATCGGGGCGATTNCGTCGGTGGGGCCACGTCCGAGGCTGTGCACCTTGTGACTTCAGATGCATGATGGGTTTGTGCAACGATGGCCGTGAATGCGCTGAACGGCATCTCCGTGTGTGGTCCAGAGTGGCAGGGGTTGGTGTCGTGGTGGAGTCGTCGTCTGTCAGAGAGAGCGGGTGGGACGGGTCCATCGCGAGAGATCGCTTGGGAGTCTAGTTCTCACCGGACGCCTCGGCAGGCCTTCCAGAGCAATTTCTCCAGATGGTATTTTTGTTACTCAATCCGGTCGATTATCCACCGGATTTCGAGTCGCAGCCGGCTCCCAGAGTCGTTGCGCACACCCCAACTTTGGAATGCCATATCTCCCTCGATACTTTTCCGATTCCGGCGAAACAACTTCCACCAGATTTAGCGACTCGTCAACTTTAAGCAGCAATTGTCAAGTTGCCAGATCCACCAGAGCGGAGTTTTCACTTTCTGGCGGCTCGTCGGCGCCTCCCGGCGCCGCACTTGGGCATGTGGAGGGGCAATTTTTCAACATTCTCCCCCTTGCACCTGCCATGTCCGCTGCTCCTGCTTGCTCTCACTCATCTTCCGCTGCGCTCTCCAACCCATCATAGCTGGTCATCCAAGGTCCAGCCACGCTCATCGCATGCCGGTCCGCAGGTTGCGCTTTGGTCAACCAATCTGCAAGCATGTTGTGTGTGCTGCAGTGCTGCAGCACCACCTGCCCCTTCTCGACCATGTCCCGTGCGTAGTGGTAACGCACATCGATGTGCTTCGTCCACCTGTGCTGCATCGGGTTGTTGGTGAGCGAGATGGAGCCGGTGTTGTCCTCTTACACCACCGTTGGCTCCTACTGCGGCACGCCCAGCTCCCCCAGCAACCTGCAAAGCCACACTACCTCCTTGACCGCCTCGGCCAGCACGATGTACTCCGCTTCCACTGTGGAGGTGGCGACACACTCCTGCTTCGTGCTGCACCACGAGACCGCTGCACCAGCGAGGAAGAACACATAGTCAGATGTGGACTTCCGCTTGTTCACATCATCAGCGTAGTCTGCATCCGTATAGCACACCAGGTGCAAAGGGTCCGCCCGCCCTTTGCCGTCGAACCTCAGGCGCGTGTGCCGCGTCGCCTGTAGGTAGCGGAGGATGTGCTTGACCGCCTGCCAGTGTAGTGGCCCTGGATCAGCCACGTACCTACTCACTTGGCCCACCGCATAGGCCAGGTCCGGTCGAGTCGCCACCATGGCGTACATGAGGCTGACCACCGCCGATTCGTAGGGCACCTCTGCCATATCCTCCCGCTCTTCTTTTGTTTGAGGTGCCATTGCCGCACTCAGTTCATAGGTCGTGGAGACAAGATTACACACTGGTTTGCAGTCCTCCATGCCGTACCGCTTCAGCACCTCGGCCACGTATTTGGCCTGTCCCAGCTCCAGCGTGTGCGCCCTCCGGTTCCGCGTAATGCTCATCCCGAGGTAGAACTCCAGCTCCCCCATGTCCGACATCTGGAACCTGCTGCTCAGTTGCTCTTTGAGCTGCTGTAGGCTCGGCAGGTCTGAGGAGCACAAGATCATATTGTCCACGTAGGGTGCGATAATCTGATGGAGCTTCTTGCTGCACTGCACGTACACGCTATGATCCACCTCACACCGCTTGAAGCTGAGTTGTGCCATGAAGCTGTCCATCTGTTGGTACCAGCATCGGGGCGATTTTTTTAGCCCGTACAAGGACTTCCGCAGCTTGCACACCTTGCCCTCCGGCGCCTCCACCCCCTCCGGCACCTCCATGTAAATTTTCTTGTCGATGATGCCGTCGAGGAAGGCCGTCTTTGCGTCCATCTGGTGGAGCTCCATGTCCTTCGCGGCTACCACCGCAAGGATCGCTCGGATGCTTGTGAACTTGGTAACGGGGGTGAAAGTCTCATTGTAGTGCTCGCCCTTGCGCTATGCGTACCCCTTCGCCACGAGCCGCGCCTTGTACTTTTCAACCACACATTCCTTTGTGAACTTGGTCTTGAAGACCCACTTGGAGCCGATGACCTTGGCATCTTTCAGCCTGTCAATCAGTTGCCACGTGTCGTTTTCTACAATGGACGCCAACTCTGACTCGATGGCGGCGTCCCACTGCTTCCCCTCAGGCCGCGCAAGCGCCTCTTGCACTGTCGTTGGCTCCGTTGGTGCAGCCAGCATTCACCGCATCATGCCGATCCATCGACCGGTGCCTGCATCAAAACGCTTCCCCGCTCTCCGCTGCCTCCCGCTGCGGCGAGGCAGTTTTGGCGGTGTCTTGTTGCTCTGCTGTGATCCTTCTGACTCAGCACGCTCCGGTGAATCATCGACCGGACCGCTTCCTGAGGATTCCTCCCGCTCTGATGAACCATCGACCGGATGGGCGGCGCATCCGGAGGACTTTCTCCGTCGCCCAACGCGAACTCCGCCGGGAGTGCGCGCTTCGGCACCCGCGGTGCCTCCTTCAACGGATCATTCTGCCGGATCTCCAGCCCAGCTGCATCGTCGTTGGAGTCCTCCGCGTTGGCTGCTGCACCTGCTGTACCGCCGCGCTCCGACGCCACATCATCGACCTCCGCGTCCGTCGGCTCCTCCTCGTAGTCAAGGAGTTGTAACCACTCGCCCTGTTTTGGAGTGTTCCCGACGCTCATGTGATTGCTGCTACTGCTGAAGCTCTGCTGCTTGTCAAACTCAACGTCACGGCTGCGGATGATCTCTTGCGTGCGCGGGTCCCAGAGCTGGTACGCCTTTTGCGCACTCTCGTAGCCGAGGAACAAGCACGGCTTCACCCGCGGTTCCAGCGTGCTGTCGCGTCGTTGCGCCGCCTACACCGTCGCGTGCGCCTTGCACCCGAACACTTTCAAGTGTGCCACGTTTGGCTTGCGCCCGCTCCAAACCTTCTACGGCATCTTCTAGCCACCCTTACCCTTCAGCACCGCTGATGGGGTGAGGTTGATGGTGTAGCTCGCTGTACGCACAGCCTCCGCCCAGAACCCTCGCGACAACCCTGCATCTACAAGCATGGTCCGCACCATGTTGAGCGACGTCTAGTTCGCCCGCTCCGCCACTCCATTGGACTGTGGCGAGTACGGCGTAGTAGCTTCCCACTTGATTCCCTGCTGCTTCATCCACCCGCAGCAGCCCACGTACTCTTCGCCATTGTCGTTGCGTAGCGCTTTGACCTTCAGGCCAGTCTGCCTCTCCACCGTTGCGACGTACTCCTTCAGCCGGTCCAAGACCTTGCCTTATCGCTTCATGAAGTACACATAGAGCTTCTTGCTGCAGTCGTCAATGAAGGTGACGAAGTATCTCAAGCCGTTGTTTGACGGTGTTTTGAACGGTCTATACACGTCGCTGTGCACGACCTCCAGTATGTCCTTTGCGCGAGCCTCGTTCTCATTGAACAGCTTGCGCCGCGCCTTGCCCAAAATGTAAGGCTCGCACTTTTTGTGCGCTACTGCATCTGCTACCACGTCTGCACCATTGATGACGAGGCCGCGCACCATGTCGCGCTTCGCCATCTCCTTAACGGGGTGCCGAATGCCCCAACCGTCGGTGCCAGAGCTCTAGATCAGCGCTTCCTCCCTTAGCCATGTTGACAACGCGCTCCTTCGAATCTGTTGCATCCGATACCGCGGGGACCACCTTGGTCTCCACAATGTAGATACCGCCATCCCGCTTCGCCTCTAGCACGACCTCACCGTCGCCGTCGATGCGCACCACTGCGCCTTTCCTGTGGAAGAGCACCTCATACCCCTTGTCCGCCAAGCGGCTGACACTCAAAATGTCAGCCAGGCCGGGGACGTGCTGCACATCACAAATTGTGCACAGCTCCTTCTTACCGCCCACCACGATTTCCACCTCCACGTTGCCTTGGCCGGCTGCCGGCTCGACTTTGTCGTTCGCGACTGCCATTGACTTGGAGGAATTCTCGTAGGTGAAGAACCCCACCTTCTCTACTTAGGTGTGCTCCTCGGCCTCGAAATCCAGGCACCGCCTGTTGGCCTTCTTGAGAAAGTGGTTCTTGTTGACGTTGAGCAGCGACCTGCTCTTGTTGTTTTTGCCGCCGGTCTTCGCCTCCTCTGGGCACTCACGGGCCCAATGGCCCTCCTTGCCGGAGTTGCAGTACGCACCTTTCTTGGCGCCCTTCTTGCTGCCGCCCTTTCCGCCACTTCCTTTGCCCCCACTTCTGCCACCACGTGTTTTGGTGACGAAGGCCGATGAGGAAGACGAGGAATCCCCGCAGCTCCGGCGCTGCGCCTCGTTGCGGATGTACTCTGCGACCACGCCGTAGGTGAGCTTGTCCTCCGACCATCCTCCAAGGACGGTGATGAGTGGGCCCCAACAGTCAGGTAGGGCCATGAGAAGGGACATCACCTGCAGCTGCGTGTTGATCTTCCACCCCACGTCGTTGCATTGCGAGGCGAGCGACTCGATCCACTGCATGGCGGAGATGACATCATCTTCCTCCTCGATTCTCACCGAAAAGGAGCCGCTTCATCGTGAAGATTTTTTTCGTGAGCGACTTGGATTGGTGGATGGCGCAGAGCTTTTGCCAAGCTTCGGCTGCTAGCTTGCAGCCTTGGAAGTAGCCCCATTGCGACTTGGCCGTCCTGGACACCAGGAGCATGAGCGCCTCCATGTTCTTCTTTTCGAAGGCTTGCTTCTCTGCGTCCGTATCAGTCGCCTCTGTGAGCACCTCCTTTCCCAACATGACGTCCAGCAGCCCCTTATGCGAGAGGTACAACTCGAACTTCCACCTCCATAGCCCAAAGCCCGGGCCGCCCGCATACTTCTGAATGGGCTGGGTCTCCTTCTGCTCCATGTGCGCAGCTGCTACTCCGACGAGTTCTCAGAACTTCACGGCGACGTCCAAGATGACGATCCCGTGCGTTGCGGAACACGTGAATGTTGGATGCGTTCAGACCGGTGGACCCATAACCCTTTGTCAGGATGGAATCCATGTGGTGCGGTCCCGACGTTTGTCTGATCGTCTCTAGTGGTTCACATCTACTGTTTTGGGCGAATCTGAGACTGAGCGTGAGCTTTTGAGTCGTCTCACGCTATGTGAGCAGGAATTTAGAGACAGCCAGTTTTGCGAAGGGAATAACATCGTTTTGCGTTGGTTTTTTAACATAAACATGATAACAACATTTATAGGATTAGTCATGATCTTTCCAACGCACCAAACTGCGCACAATTCGGCCAACCGTAGCTCAAGTTATGCTTGCCGAAGCGCAGGTATCACCCACCACAGAAACGCCTAACGCTTCCATGGTGCGCACACACCGTGGCGCCTTCCTTCACATGCGAAGCGCCTTTCCCAAGGCACAGGTCCTCTTGCACGTGGTGTAGGGGTCTCCTACACTGTTTCCACGCACCCTACTCACTTTTGGGTTGGGTTTGGTGANGAGTTGTGCCATGAAGCTGTCCATCTGTTGGTACCAGCATCGGGGCGATTGTTTTAGCCCGTACAAGGACTTCCGCAGCTTGCACACCTTGCCCTCCGGCGCCTCCACCCCCTCCGGCACCTCCATGTAAATTTTCTTGTCGATGATGCCGTCGAGGAAGGCCGTCTTTGCGTCCATCTGGTGGAGCTCCATGTCCTTCGCGGCTACCACCACAAGGATCGCTCGGATGCTTGTGAACTTGGTAACGGGGGTGAACGTCTCATTGTAGTGCTCGCCCTTGCGCTATACGTTCCCCTTCGCCACGAGCCGCGCCTTGTACTTTTCAACCACACATTCCTTTGTGAACTTGGTCTTGAAGACCCACTTGGAGCCGATGACCTTGGCATCTTTCAGCCTGTCAACCAGTTGCCACGTGTCGTTTTCTACAATGGACGCCAACTCTGACTCGATGGCGGCGTCCCACTGCTTCCCCTCAGGCCGCGCAAGCGCCTCTTGCACTGTCGTTGGCTCCGTTGATGCAGCCAGCATTCACCGCATCATGCCGATCCATCGACCGGTGCCTGCATCAAAACGCTTCCCCGCTCTCCGCTGCCTCCCGCTGCGGCGAGGTAGTCTTGGCGGTGTCTTGTTGCTCTGCTGTGATCCTTCTGACTCAGCACGCTCCGGTGAATCATCGACCGGACCGCTTCCTGAGGATTCCTCCCGCTCCGGTGAACCATCGACCGGATGGGCGGCGCATCCGGAGGACTTTCTCCGTCGCCCAACATGAACTCCGCCGGGAGTGCGCGCTTCGGCACCCGCGGTGCCTCCTTCAACGGATCATTCTGCCGGATCTCCAGCCCAGCTGCATCGTCGTTGGAGTCCTCCGCGTCGGCTGCTGCACCTGCTGTACCGCCGCGCTCCGACGCCACATCATCGACCTCCGCATCCGTCGGCTCCTCCTCGTAGTCAAAGAGTTGTAACCACTCGCCCTGTTTTGGAGTGTTCCCGACGCTCATGTGATTGCTGCTACTGCTGAAGCTCTGCTGCTTGTCAAACTCAACGTCACGGCTGCGGATGATCTCTTGCGTGCGCGGGTCCCAGAGCTGGTACGCCTTTTGCGCACTCTCGTAGCCGAGGAACAAGCACGGCTTCACCTGCGGTTCCAGCGTGCTGTCGCGTCGTTGCGCCGCCTACACCGTCGCGTGCGCCTTGCACCCGAACACTTTCAAGTGTGCCACGTTTGGCTTGCGCCCGCTCCAAACCTTCTGCGGCGTCTTCTAGCCACCCTTACCCTTCAGCACCGCTGATGGGGTGAGGTTGATGGTGTAGCTCGTTGTACGCACAGCCTCCGCCCAGAACCCTCGCGACAACCCTGCATCTACAAGCATGGTCCGCACCATGTTGAGCGGCGTCTAGTTCGCCCGCTCCGCCACTCCGTTGGACTGTGGCGAGTACGGCGTAGTAGTTTCCCACTTGATGCCCTGCTGCTTCATCCACCCGCAGCAGCCCACGTACTCTTCGCCATTGTCGTTGCGTAGCGCTTTGACCTTCAGGCCAGTCTGCCTCTCCACCGTTGCGACGTACTCCTTCATCCGGTCCAAGACCTTGCCTTATCGCTTCATGAAGTACACGTAGAGCTTCTTGCTGCAGTCGTCAATGAAGGTGACGAAGTATCTCAAGCCGCTGTTTGACGGTGTTTTGAACGGTCTACACACGTCGCTGTGCACGACCTCCAGTATGTCCTTTGCGCGAGCCTCGTTCTCATTGAACAGCTTGCGCCGCGCCTTGCCCAAAATGTAAGGCTCGCACTTTTTGTGCGCTACTGCATCTGCTACCACGTCTGCACCGTCGATGACGAGGCCGCGCACCATGTCACGCTTCGCCATCTCCTTAACGGGGTGCCGAATGCCCCAACCGTCGGTGCCAGAGCTCTAGATCAGCGCTTCCTCCCTTAGCCATGTTGACGACGCGCTCCTCTGAATCTGTTGCATCCGATACCGCGGGGACTACCTTGGTCTCCACAATGTAGAGACCGCCATCGCGCTTCGCCTCCAGCACGACCTCACCGTCGCCGTCGATGCGCACCACTGCGCCTTTCCTGTGGAAGAGCACCTCATACCCCTTGTCCGCCAAGCGGCTGACACTCAAAATGTCAGCCAGGCCGGGGACGTGCTGCACATCACAAATTGTGCACAGCTCCTTCTTACCTCCCACCACGATTTCCACCTCCACGTTGCCTTGGCCGGCTGCCGGCTCGACTTTGTCGTTCGCGACTGCCATTGACTTGGAGGAATTCTCGTAGGTGAAGAACCCCACCTTCTCTACTTAGGTGTGCTCCTTGGCCTCGGAATCCAGGCACCGCCTGTTGGCCTTCTTGAGAAAGTGGTTCTTGTTGACGTTGAGCAGCGACCTGCTCTTGTTGTTTTTGCCGCCGGTCTTCGCCTCCTCTGGGCACTCACGGGCCCAATGGCCCTCCTTGCCGGAGTTGCAGTATGCACCTTTCTTGGCGCCGTTCTTGCTGCCGCCCTTTCCGCCACTTCCTTTGCCCCCACTTCTGCCACCACGTGTTTTGGTGACGAAGGCCGATGAGGAAGACGAGGAATCCCCGCAGCTCCGGCGCTGCGCCTCGTTGCGGATGTACTCTGCGACCACGCCGTAGGTGAGCTTGTCCTCCGACCATCCTCCAAGGACGGTGATGAGTGGGCCCCAACAGTCAGGTAGGGCCATGAGAAGGGACATCGCCTGCAGCTGCGTGTTGATCTTCCACCCCACGTCGTTGCATTGCGAGGCGAGCGACTCGATCTACTGCATGGCGGAGATGACATCATCTTCCTCCTCGATTCTCACCGAAAAGGAGCCGCTTCATCGTGAAGATTTTTTTCGTGAGCGACTTGGATTGGTGGATGGCGCAGAGCTTTTGCCAAGCTTCGTCTGCTAGCTTGCAGCCTTGGAAGTAGCCCCATTGCGACTTGGCCGTCCTGGACACCAGGAGCATGAGCGCCTCCATGTTCTTCTTTTCGAAGGCTTGCTTCTCCGCGTCCGTATCAGTCGCCTCTGTGAGCACCTCCTTTCCCAACATGACGTCCAGCAGCCCCTTATGCGAGAGGTACAACTCGAACTTCCACCTCCATAGCCCAAAGCCCGGGCCGCCCGCATACTTCTGAATGGGCTGGGTCTCCTTCTGTGCCATGTGCGCAGCTGCTACTCCGACGAGTTCTCAGAACTTCACGGCGACGTCCAAGATGACGATCCCGTGCGTTGCGGAACACGTGAATGTTGGATGCGTTCAGACCGGTGGACCCATAACCCTTTGTCAGGATGGAATCCATGTGGTGCGGTCCCGACGTTTGTCTGATCGTCTCTAGTGGTTCACATCTACTGTTTTGGGCGAATCTGAGACTGAGCGTGAGCTTTCGAGTGGTCTCACGCTATGTGAGCAGGAATTTAGAGACAGCCAGTTTTTCGAAGGGAATAACATCGTTTTGCGTTGGTTTTTTAACATAAACATGATAACAACATTTATAGGGTTAGTCATGATCTTTCCAACGCACCAAACTGCGCACAATTCGGCCAACCGTAGCTCAAGTTATGCTTGCCGAAGCGCAGGTATCACCCACCACAGAAACGCCTAACGCTTCCATGGTGCGCACACACCGTGGCGCCTTCCTTCACATGCGAAGCGCCTTTCCCAAGGCACAGGTCCTCTTGCACGTGGTGTAGGGGTCTCCTACACTGTTTCCACGCACCCTACTCACTTTTGGGTTGGGTTTGGTGATGGGGTATGACGAGGTTGGAAACCTGTCCGCGGACCTGTAGTCAGAATTTTGACTGTCCCCGAGAAACAAAACGTAATACTGAGTTTCGGACGCCGAGCCATGATTTTGGCTAAGTCCCTCAGTAACAACCTGCACTACAGGATCCGGTGGATGATCCACCT
>SZWC01007291.1:61762-79038 GCA_023375785.1 Penium margaritaceum | reverse complement strand
TCATACGTGATCCATCCGATAAAATTTGGTTCGTACTTCTTTGGAAGTACCTTCCCAAACTGCAATCGGCAGGGTGAATGGTCGTCACTGTCGGTGGCGACCGAGATCGTTGTGGTTTTGTTACGCCGTTCGGGCATACCTCCGATCACCACAGTTGTCTGTGATTGTTTCTAGCCATACCTGTCGGTTCTCCATTTGAAGGATTCGACAGTATGACCATCGTCGACTTCGTCGAGATGACTTGCAAACGCCAAACGACGTGGTTTGGCGCTTTGACAAACGCACTTGATGCTCTTGCCCATAGAACCACTCCGCGCATAGATGGTATGCTTTTGTCTGGTGGTCTATCGCAAGCTAGCACGACGAGTCAATGGTTGCCTAGTTTTTGCTAGTTGATACAACGGGGTGCGATCAGTACCCATGTTATTGGTGCAATCGGCAGCTTGTAACAAGTGTTGTACCATCAACACTAGCGTGGCTAGTCCAACCGGAGCTCATGGCCATAGTGTGCTCGACACTCGTATCAGTGGTGCATTTGGCACCCATAACAAAAGTGCAACCCACAGTTCTTGTCAATCGTGCAATCGGCGTTTATGACAACGGTGCATTCGGCACNCACGTATTGAAAAGTGGGTTGTCTCTGGTGCTTGATTATGTGCGCCGACCCCTTGCGGTAATGCAAGCCGTGCATATTTTGGAATTGGTGCTCAACCGACTGGGCTTTTGTAGCGCGTTCCATCATGGAGAGGGAGGAGTTCGTCCACCTTTAGCATGGTCAAATTTTGAGGAAAGCATCCTCATCATACGTGATCCATCCGATAAGATTTGGTTCGTACTTCTTTGGAAGTACCTTCCCAAACTGCAATCGGCAGGGTGAATGGTCGTCAATGTCGGTGGCGACCGAGATCGTTGTGGTTTTGTTACGCCGTTCGGGCATACCTCCGATCACCACAGTTGTCTGTGATTGTTTCTAGCCATACCTGTCGGTTATCCATTTGAAGGATTCGACAGTATGACCATCGTCGACTTCGTCGAGATGACTTGCAAACGCCAAACGACGTGGTTTGGCGCTTTGACAAACGCGCTTGATGCTCTTGCCCATAGAACCACTCCGCGCATAGATGGTATGCTTTTGTCTGGTGGTCTATCGCAAGCTAGCACAAAGAGTCAATGGTTGCCTAGTTTTTGCTAGTTGATACAACGGGGTGCGATCAGTACCCATGTTATCGGTGCAATCGGCAGCTTGTAACAAGTGTTGTACCATCAACACTAGCGTGGCTAGTCCAACCGGAGCTCATGGCCATAGTGCGCTCGACACTCGTATCAGTGGTGCATTTGGCACCCATAACAAAAGTGCAACCCACAGTTCTTGTCAATCGTGCAATCGGCGTTTATGACAACGGTGCATTCGGCACACAGTTTTACCGCCGCACTCGTTGGTCATAGATTCAACGCTCATGGGAATCGTGCGTTTGGCACTTGCGTGAATGCTACGATTGCCTTTTCCATGTTGGTCATATTCCAAGTGCAACCGGCACTTGTCAATCGACCATCACGTGTGGATTTCCACCATCGCGTTTGTGTTTTGAGTGCGATCGGCACTCACGTTCTTGTTTTGTCAAAATCCATTCAAAGAACGTTCTTGGTGCAATTGACACCCATGTGAATACAGAATCCGCATTTATTTTGGTCATATCTTCGTAGACCATGAGCAGTGCGTTCGGCACCAGCGTCACGGATGATTTCGGCATTCGTGATTTAAGTGCAACTGGCACTTTTTCACGGTGTGTTCGACACCGAGAAAATTTCTGCAACCGGCACTTGTGCTGTTGCCCGTAGTGCAACCGGCACTTACGTTAGTGACGTGGTCCACGTCCGTGTAACCGTGCAATCAACACTCGTTTTGCGCTGTCTGCACATTTCGCATTGTTGCGACGAGTAGGTGAGTCGTCGAGTGGTCACAACAGGTACGGTGCCTTATTCAAATTTTTTTAACGAGAATTCGTCTCGATGTACGTCACCGTTGTGGTTTTGTAACCCGGTGCCGTAGTGGCTCTTTTGCGCAAGCAAAATTGGTTAGCGCATGTACGACCCGCGTTGAGCCATGTCGTGGCTCTCAACGATCACCCCTTCCGGGTTTTCTCACTTAATACCCCAAACTTTGAGGTTAATTCAGAGAAAATTAGGCACTGTCGGTGCTAAATTTCTCGCATTGAAACTTTTCCAAGTGAGTTATGTCCACGACATGGAAAACTGTTGGTTTTCCTCCTTTTTGTGCTTCGGAACAGAACAGAAAAAGAAAATCAGAACCTCTGATTTTCGGAAAAGCTCAACTAGAGCTTTTAGATTTTGCGTCGAAACCCATGGTCAACTTGACCAAACACTCGGGTTCGACCACAAACGTTTTCACCGTTTCGAACGTCTTTGTAAACGGTTAACATAGAATTCCTCAACTTGAGGATTCATGAAAAATGAACAAAAATGTGGCACGTCAAGTGCCTTTTTTGTTTGATGCTTGAAATCTTGTAAGCGTCACCCGGTGGTATGTTGGGAAAACTGCCGGTCTTCCCCATTTTCCTATGAAAAAGAAAATGTTTGAGGACAATTATTGAGAACTTCTCAAAACATTGTAGAGCTCAGACTGAGCTCCATGCCGCTTTTAACTGCGGTGAACCCACGGCCAACAAGGCCAAACCTCGGGTTCAACCGAGGAAATTGTCCTCGCCTCTAGTGCTACCGGCACTCAGTTTTTTTTTTGTGTGTGGGTGTTTTCATTTCACGCAAATTTGAGCTCAGTTTGAGCTTCAAACTGCTCTTTGCAGCGCCTAAAACGGTCGCCAAACAAATGAAAACTATTCTTGACAGTTTTTGGAACCAGCCGGGTTCCAAGTTCATGTTGTTGAAGAGAAAAGTCTCCGTCACAAAACTGACGCATAGTGTCTCACGAGGTATTCAAACCTCAGTCCCGCAATTTCCTACCACCACTGCTACCAACTGCGCTACTTGCGCTCGGTAAACGGGGAAGTTTTTGTTCTATAGTACCCATCGTCTTGGCCCTGTCGTTTGCGGTGGCATGCCCCCTGGCGGCGAGGAGGAGGGAGGAAGCTTCCTCGCCTCCGTCCTCCGTGGGCTGTCGGCCCAAGTCAGAGGGAGAGGGGGGAGGGGGGAGAGGGAGGTCGCCTCCTTGCCTCCCCCTTGGGCTGTCGGCCCTCTGAGAGAGGGGAGAAGGGAGGGCGCCTCAACTCCTCCCCCCTTGGGTCGTCGGCCAAGTGAGGGGGAGGGGAGTGGGACACTCCCTCTCTGTCCCCATTGGCCGTTGGCCCGCGGGAGAGAGAGAGAAGGAGGAACGCCCGTTTTCTTCCCCCCGCGGGCTGGCGGTTTTCAAGAGAGGGAGGGGAGAGTGGGAGACGCCCCCTCTCCTCCTCCTTGGCTGTCAGCCCACGTGAAAGAGGGGGGGGGGGGGAGGAGGCCCAATGCCCCCTATCCGCCCCCGTCGGCGCAGTTGACGCCATGGCCGAGGGGGAGAGGGGGGCTTGCCCGTCTCCTCCCCCTGGGCGCCATCAGCGCAATGGGCAAATGGGAGAGGGGGACTCGCCCCTGTCCTCCTTGTCGGCGCAATCGGCGCTTTGGGCAAGGGGGAGAGGAGCAATTACTACTCTTCTCCCTCTCTGGCGCTGTCCGCGCCTGAGAGGGGAGGGAGGAAGGTGTACCGCTCCCTCCCTCCCTCTCTGGCGCTGTCGGCACCTGAGAGGAGAGGGAGGGGGTGTACCGCTCCCTCTCTCCCTCTCTTGCGCAGTCGGCGCGTGAGAGGCGGGGGAGAGGGGTGTGCAACCTCCTCTCCGTCTCTTCCCTCTCTGGCGCAGCCGGCGCCTGAAGGGTGAGGGAGGGGAGCGGGGTCCCACTTCCCATCTCTTGCTTTCCTCGGTGAAGCGAGACTGGTAACACCGGGCTCTCGGCCCGTCGCGACGGGTGACCAAGAGAGAGGGCTTAGCCGCCTGTCGGGCGCCGTTTGCTCACGGCAATCGGCCGTTCGGTTTCTTGTTCTTTTTTTTCATTGGGTGAGCGGGTGAGCGACGTGCTCGGAGCGAGAGCTACCGGCTCATCGCTCGACGGGCTGCGCGTGCGCGACCCATCCATTGATCTCGCTCGAGAAATGAAATCGACAGCCTCCATCTCTCGTCAGTCGATCTGACGGACAGGACGTAGGTTTATTTAAGTAGAGAGATTTCTTCAGCCGAAGCTCTGGCTCTGATGCCACTGTAACAGAAGTGGTCCGTTTTGCGACTAACTGCAGTACAAAACGTAGGCCCTCAGAATAGTCGTCTCAACCATTTTGTCTGAGACGAATCACGCCACGAATGGACGTAGTCGTCATAGGGAATTTTTGTAAACATGCAACCTAAAACCCTATCGTTCCACATGGCACATCCACGTGGGAACAGGACCCTAGCGGCCAACTAGAGGGGAGGAGGAGTGACGCGATGGATCTTCCATCGCGGCACTCCTCTTGCCTTAAATCCGGCCTATGGACCGAATACGGGCTAGAGTCGAACTAGACTCTAGCCCGAGATTATTTTTCGGGCCTCAACTCGTTGAGACATCGGTCTCGAGCCCCCGAAACCGGGAAACAATATTTAAACACCATTTTTAATTCTAAAAATAGCTCGTACGCTACACATTGGTTTGTTTTACCATCCAATGAGCCCTTGTTGCATTATTTTTCACGACATTTAAATGTTCATTTATGCCATTTCCACTAAATTCTACAATTGGAATAATTCTCTTTGCATGGAAAGCATTGCTAGTATCAAAGGCGTCGACAAAACATTAAAAAAAAACCTTGAAAGAGAAACGCTTTCTAATGACACCTTGATCAAGATGAGAGTATCATGTTTATGCATAAAAGCACGTGTGCACATTGTTGTCAAAGATGAAAGAAGAGTATGATGGTGATAACTGGCTGAAATTGTTTTATCAGTCAAATGAATACAAGTCGATGCCCAGATGTTAAAAAAAAACTGGGCCCTAACATGAGAAGGGGTTGTCTCTTAGGAGTTATCTTGCATGAAGTAACTTTCTTTTATGATAAAAATTTTCAAAACGTAAGCTAGGATAAAGTTTTAATGAGTTATAATTCTTAATTTTTCCTTCATTGAATGATAAATGCAAAAGATTTGGGTGAATGAATTGTGAAAGTAAGATTTTCACGAAAGAGACATTTTCTCCATGTTGGATTTTAAAACTAATCTTAACCTTCACGTGGAAAGGTGGGATAAGAGATTTCCAAAAAAGGGACATGATTTTAAGAGGGAAATGATGAGCCCTTAGAAGAATTTGAATAAAACAAAGAAACCACGACAGGAAATAAATCTCATTGATGAGAAAAACTATAAGTTATCACACAAACATACATTATATTTTAAAGGCAATATATGTTATTCATTGCCTATGCTTCTTGTAAAGTTATATGAAGACAAAATTTGAAAAAAGGCAAAATGGCTGATTTATCCGTGCAAGCGTCAACATAAGCCTGAGATATCCATGAATTAAACAATAATAACTCCATATCCAAAACTTAAAAACAAAACAACGCCATATCCATTTTCATGGCCATGCCCAATCGGTGACTGAAGTCGTCGATCGAGCGAAGCGAGGGGGGTGATGTGTCTTCCCCCTCGCTTCGCTCCCCCCCCCCCCTTGCAAGAATCGCGTTCGAGCGATTAGCCTTTTTTCTTCTTCTTTTTCTCCAACTCGCAAACCCACATTCATGGATTTAGGGTTTTCTATGTTTGCGCGGGCTTCGCCAACGCAAACATACAACCCTACATCCGCGAATGGGGGTTTGCAAGTCGGGGAAAAAAAGGCTAATCGCTTGATCGCGATCGAGCGAAAATGCCTTTTCAAAATTCTTTTTGGAGATGCAAACCCATTTCTATCCATGCAAACCACTCTCAAACCCTACCCCAAGTTACACTCGGGGTTTTAGGGTTTTGCTTTTGCGCGGGCTCTTGTTGGGCCCCGGGGTAGCGGGGCCCAGCAGGTTCCCTTTCAACGCATGGGGTGTTTCGATCCCCCCCCCCCCAATTAAGACTGTCGCAAACCTTTTTTAGAACAGTCACAAATCCCTCTATAGAGGGGTTTGTGATTTTTCTCCCATATCTGACGACGTCACCATATTGTCCCTCGATGGCATGCTGAGTCGACATAGCGTGTACATTTGGATAAAGCTTTTTTTTTTGGCATGCTCGCTGGATATAGCGTTAACAAAGGAGCAAAAAGTTCCAAAAATGGATATGGCGTAGTTAATGTGCAAAATGTGGATACCGCAATAGATATCGGGAATTCTGTGGGTGTATGGTCACTCCGCCGTTTGAAAAACCAGAATTTCTGAAGCATCCTAAACAAAATGTAATACATTTCAAATCAAATAGATTTATCTCAAACGTTTAATTGATGTAAATGGATAGATTTTCCATGCAATTTGAATCCAATATAAAAACAAATCATTATAAATTCCAAGAATTAGTATATGATGAAAATGTTGTATCAATAAAAACGTGAAATTTCTGTTTGTCTAATAATCAAGTGAATTCTCCTGCTTAAGGTGATGTAGTTGATCTGAAACAGTTTATGCATCAGTTAATCTGAAACAATTTATGCTGGAACAAAAAGTACATTATAGAATACCAATCTAATTGCATTTATACTTAAAAAAGTAAAAATACATGCGTATTTGGATTAAAGTCTATAAGGTGGACTGTGTTAAGTTTATGAATAGTAAAAGCATACATTCACAAATCTGTTCATGAAAATACAAATGGATATTTATTTCAGAAAATTTTCATAACTCATTGGAAATAGAATTATTTCTTAACTAAGCACGGAAACATCATAAGTTAAAGAAAGTTTTGTGGTTATCATGAATTTTCCTCTTTGAATTACTCAAAATCAGCTAAAAATCACCAAATGTTTTACCAACACATATTGAGGAAGAAAACACGATTAACATATAAACATCACTAATCTTAGTTGAAAAACTTCTATGTAAAACATCTGTACATTTGATGCCTTTCCAAACATATGTGAAATAGCTAAGTGAAGCATATGCCTTGATTAAGGAGGAAATACAAGTCGGGCCGATGTAGGGATAAAAGAATTAGCAAAGTTATTGTATTATAAGCAACACATGATAACAATGCTCGAGATAAAATGTAACTAAGCTATGGTTAAACTACTTTATATCTAGTACGTTCTTGTGATAATGGGAATAGTCCATAAAGAAAACCTTACAAAAGTAGATGTACATGAAAGTTCATTATGTTTTTTGGAACCAACCTGGAAGACAAGTTGACATAACAATGATATTGTAAAAGGGGAACATAACTTGTTTTGATTTTTTTTAAGAATATAGCCTTCATGTTAGGATTTTGATCTGAAGACATTGAATTCATAATTATTTGAAAGGATGAATAAAATGATATAAACTTATTTTTTGAACAATGACTTTGGAATAAGCATATCAAATGGGACAATGCTTTTTGAAATTTAAGAGGGACTAAGTAGAGATACGTAGGTTCTCATTTTGGAGTTATGTCCTAAATTTTATAAGACATGAGAACATAACCCCATATGTTAGAACTGAGATGAACGAATTACAAAAAAAAAAAACTTCAACGTCATACTTTACAACAGAAACATGAAATGAATGAACCATGAATAAAACAAAAGACAACAAATGGAACGTTTTGATGCATAGATGTATGGGAATGAAACATGAATACAAACAATTCTTGGCAATGATTTACTTTTTTTTCTAACAAAATGCATGAAAAAGCATTTTCAATCTATCTACATTCCTAGAAAAACCACATTGAATAGTCTCACAAAGAAACCATTCTACAAGTAATATTTATTTCACCTTCATCATAGCTTAAAATCTGAAATTCAAGTTTCTTACACGGACATTTTTGCACACATCCTGATGTGATAACTTCAAAACATGATTGTACAGTGAAATTGTGCCTTTAACATCAAAGTTATTATACAGTTTTATTTTTTTTTCCTTTTCATAATTTCATCTATAGAATTCATGTAGATTCCACCGGTCCACAATTCAATAAAAAGAGGATGATTACTTGTGAAAAGCTATGTGGTAAAGCAATAGAATACACTTATGAGTTCTTAGTCATATGTGTTCTGCCAATGGCATACACAGGGCCCAAACCCATAAGCAGCCCAAAACGTATTCCGCCGCTCCCAACCTACATCACGACCTAGTCGCAGCCACTCTTCCGTGCTTGGATGGGATTCTTTGAAATACCCCAAAATCCTCGCAGGTTGACGACAAGTTTGAGGTCACTTCCGGAACTTGCCGGAACATATTCCTGACGTTCCTTGATGTTTTGAGACTACAGACGAGGTTCTTTTGAGCAACTTTGACAACCTTGCAAACCCCAAATTTGGGCTTGAAGACCCCGTTGAACCAATGAGGAACTTCTCCAGCCAACAAATCAGGACAGGGCGCCGGGCCACGCAAACCGCCAAAAACCCGAACGGCTCGACCGAGCTTCATTTTCTCGTACAAGCATATTGTGTATACATTGCCGAGTTTCAACACTTACAACAACAAAGTATACCTTCCTCTTCTCAAAAATAGCCAGCTGATCCCAGTCTCTTGAAAAGTGACAAGCCCTGTTTTCAACTATGAACCACTTCACTTTCGACCAGCGTAACACTTGGTATCAGATCGCATCAGCCCAGACGGGGCACAAGATTTCTTTTTGCATCAATACAAGTCTGGCACGTGTCTTCAAGCGCATCTCCACTGAAGAGAAGTTCCCAAACCTTGCGAAAGAGTCAGCGCACGGAGCGAATGCACCCGACGACAAACACAGTAACCGGCGAAGACATCGGCGACGGCCGAAGGCACCTTGCAAAGGACCTTCGGCCTCATCGAGGGGGATAGTCAGATGATGGCCGGCACCTCGAGTGGCGCAACCAATACAAAGCTCGGCATGCTAGACATGCTAGTTCTGCCTGCACCACTGACCAGTGTATACTATATTGTCGATACGTGAAAAAATCGCGGAGCTGACTAGCCGGCTGGCACAGATGGAAGCATTTCAACATACTCTTGTTGAAGAATTGCAGTAGTACATAGCCAAAATCCGCGACTCAAAAGTGACGGAAGCGGTACTCGCCGATCAACTTCACATCGGCGGGGACTCAATTTGTCCAGGGCTTCCTAAGCCGTTCGATCCAGCAAATTTCAAGGGACCGACGGTCAGGATTTTCCTGACAGATTTGGAGGTATACTTCACTGTTGCTAGGGTTCACTCTGACGAATAAAAGATGAACCTCGCAGCCTTACTTTTGCGGGGCATGGTTTTAAGTTGGTGGGTCAACCTTATGGCCATCAAATGGTAGTAAGGAGCCAAAGGTTTTGATCCGATGGCTACCGCATCGTTGGCACAAGGCGTACTATCTCTGGAACGGGTTCACCCAACTTTGAAATTATCAATAACTCCCTCATCCAACCGGCGCATGTTTATCGAGGCACTGGTTGCTCGCTTTGGCAAGCCAAAAGAGGTTTGCTATCAGCTACAACAATTGAAGCAGCTGTCCGGCATGGCAGAGTACACGCAGTGTTTTCGCAAAATCATCACCAACAGCAGCCTCATAAAGGATGAACTATGTTTTCACTTCAAAAACAGCCTCAAAATTGAATCTTTTAGAGCTCTCTCGATCTAAGACATCACAAACAATCTGCTACAGATCGTCACAGCTGCTGAAGGCATCGACTCTGCAGATTCAAACTCGAAGTTCAACGAATCCTACGACTGGTGCCCAAAAATCAATCACAGCACAACAGCAGGCATGGGTTGCAAAGTTTTGAGAACTCGACCCTGATGGAAGTTGACGCTGTTGAGAAAAAAGGAGATCAATGGACCTGTTAGAGCAGCACAAAGATCGAACACATCGCAAGGAACTGCCCCAGGCAAAACCAAAAGGTGGGAAGCAGCAGCAACAGAAAAAAGGAGGAGAGGAGTCGGGAAACGGCCGAAGGCAGGAGTAGATGGCAGAACTCCTACACCCTCTAGAAGAACTTGCGTCAAACGATCGCCCGCCCGAATGACTACAATTGCCTAATATGGGGGTTCCTGAGATCCAAAAATTTTACGAGGGATACAAGGACGTCCAGCCTATGATACTGCTGAGAATGCAAACAAGGGGTTGCAAAAATCAAAAAACATTGCCGGGCGTTACTTAATGGAGGTGCATCCTACAGTTTTGCATCTGATCAGCTGGTAAAAAACTTGGGTTTGGAGCATGAAGCTGGAGCTTTTGAAGGAAAAACCATCAATGGACGAGTTTGCATCCGCCGACTAAAGCAGCCATTACAACTGCAACTAGGGATATACAAGACGTAACTATCTGGGGATCCTGCCCAATGAGCGACTACAAGATGATCCTCGAGCTAGATTTCTTGTACCAACAAAGTTTGCAAGTCCATACTCACTCAAGGGTTATCCGACCGTCTGTTTCCCTGTACGCCACACCAGTACTGTTTGTAAAAAAGGAAACTAGAAAACTGCAGATGTGCGTGGACTGCTGGGCGTTGAACGACATCACAATCAAGAACCTCTATCCTCTTCCTTGAGCAGAAGAGATTTTGACCAACTATGTGAAGCAAGAATTTTTGGCCAAATCAATCTACGGAGCGGCTACCACCAAATTCGTATTGCCAACAAGGATGTTGCAAAAACTGACTTTCAAACTTGTTATGGGCACTTTGAGTTCATAGTTATGCCGATTGGACTCATAAACACCCTTGCACAATTCATGGTAGCAATGAAGAATATCTTTTGCCCATACCTTGACGATTTAAACGTGGTGTACCTTGAGGACATCATCGTGTACAGCCAAACACTAGAGGATCATCAACGATACCTTTGACAGGTGCTCAGGGTCCTCCAACAATAAGTTGTTCTATGGGAAGCTCTCAAAATGTGACTTCGGTCAAAGTTTGATCAAGTTTCTTGGTCACATCATCGGCGGTGGACAGATATCCATGGACCAAAAAACGATATCCGCGGTGGTGGATTGGCCAATTCCAACAAAAGCACGCAACGTACAAGTTTTTCTTGGGTTTAGCAACTATTGTCGGAGGTTTCTGAAGGATTATGCCCCAGTGTGAGCGCCTCTTTCTGATATCACCCGCAAAAATTGCAAGTGGAATTGGGGCGATAGCGAACAAGAAGTTTTCACATTTTTACGAAAAGCTCTGACCTTGGCGCCAACTCTTTGATGGGCAGATCTGGCGGCCGACTACATCATGACCACGGATGCCTCCGATCGTGCAATCGGAGCCATTATCCCACGAGAAAACGGTGGAGCATAACAACCCATTGCGTATATATCACAACAACATCACGGGGCAGAGCTCAACTATGCTGTCCACGAGAAATAAATACTCGCGATTATCCATGCCTTCAAAACCTGGCACTGTTATTTGGAGTGCCAAAAATGTGTGGTTTGAATGGATCACTATGCCTTCAAGTACCTGAAAACACACCCGAACCTCAGCCAAGGACAAACTCAATGGATGGGGTTCCTGGGGTCTAGCTTCGACTACAAAATCAAGTATCGGCCCGTAAAGACAAATCTTGCAGACGCGTTGAGCGGCCAGCCCAATATCGCGAAGGTCAACGCACTGTAGATTCAAGCAGACCCATAGGTGGCAAAGTTATTTGCACGTGGCTATGAGGACAACGGAGCCTACGACACAACAAAGGTCCATTTTGCAGGCTCCTTTTGGCACAGAAAGCATAAAAATCAAGTATTCTTCCCCAATGTTGAGGCGCTACGACGCATGCTTCTCAAGAAATGCCACGACACTGGTCAAGGAGGTCCCTTTGGAGCCGACAAGACACTGAAGAAGCGTGCAAAGCACTATTGGTGGGACAAGAAAGGGTTTGATGTCGCAAACTTTTGCAAAAGCTACGACCTTTGCCAGCAACACAAGAGGTGACGCAATGAAGCCCTCAAACTACGACAACCATTAGCAATACCAAAGAAATCGTGGGCAGACATCTCCATGGATTTCTTGACTGGTTTTCCAGTCACACCAGAGGGGTTCAACGCTATGCTTCTTGTCCTCAGTAGGTTCTTGAAGATGGCGCACTTCATTCCGACCACCACGGATGTATCCGCCAAAGGAGCAGCACGACTATTCCTTGACCAAATATTTTGACTGCATGGGGTCCCGCGATCGATCACGAGCGATCAAGATCGACGGTTCACCAGCCAGTTCTGGCAAGATTTTATGCAGCGGTATGAGAGTTGAATTCAACTTTCAACAGCATTTCATTCGCAAACTGATGGAAAATCCAAGAAAACCAACCAAATGCTCGAACAACTTCTTTGAACCCTATGTGAACCTCACGGCACCGACTAGGCAGTCAAGCTGCCAGTAGCCGAGTTCATAAAAAGATTGGCCCCATCTTTCGCAATGGGGAAACACCATTTAAGGTGGTTTATGCAGCAGAACCAACCACCCTGATTGGGCTGCAAACCGAGAGCAACATCCCCGCTGTCAACACTCGTCGGCTAGACTTTTCAGAAATCTGGGGGGAAACTCATCAAACTCTTGCAAAAACGCAAATGGCTGTGAAGGGGCAAGCCGATGAAAATCAACAACCCGTGGAATTCAAGACCAGCGACAAAGGTTTGCTCAACTCCGTAACCATCAAACTCCGTAGATCGAGCAATTCAAATCTCAAACCCCTGTGGTTAGGAACTTTTGAAATCTTGCAGATGTGCACTCTAGACGTTGCAAGACTCCGACTACCCGACAATGCGCAAATTCACCCGGTCTTCCACATCAGCAAATGTTGACACTACATCGATCCAATAGCAGATTATCCTGAATGCATGGCACCTGCTTTGCCACCCATGAATGCAGATGGCGACCACGAGTACAAAGTTGAGGAAATCCATTATCACCAACGACGAGGAGGCAAAGATCAATGTTTGGTCAAATGGAAGAACAATGATGCAGGACACACTAGCAAGGTTCCGTACAGCCAACTCTCAGATGTCGATCCTCTCATCGACGACTACCGAGCCCAACTACTGCCACGCGGTGATAATGTGTCGGGGCGTCACAGTTATAAGGGGGGGAGTGTTATGCCAATGGCATACACAGGGCCCAAACCCAGAATCGGCCTAAAATGTGCTCCAGTGCTCCCGACCTACATCACGACCTAGTCGCGGCCACTTTTTCCGCGCTCGGAGGGAATTCTCCATGATACCCCAGAATCCTCGCGCCTTGACGACAAGTTTGAGGTCACTTCTGGGACTCGCCGGAACATGTTATCAACGTTCCTTGATGTTTTGAGACTACGGACAAGGTTATTTTGAGCGACTTTGAAAAAACTCGCAAACCCCAAATTTGGTCTCAAAGCCCCCGTCAAACCAACGAGGGACTTCTTGAGCCAACAAAAAAAGACATAGCGTCACGCCACGCAAACCGCCAAAAACCCAAACGGCTCGACCGAGCTTCATTTTCTTGTACCAGCATGTTGTATATACATTGCCAATTTTGGCACATACAACAACGAAGTATAATTTCCGCTTCTCAATAATACCCAGCTGACCCCACCCTCGTGAAAAGTGACAAGCCCCATTTTCAACTGTGAACCACCTCACTTCCGGCATAACAGTATCCGCCTTTTGACAGTGTTTAATACGCCTATTCTCGTTGCTTCCTGATTCTATAGGAGGCCCTCGTGAAGATGGGAGGGTAATAAGAAGGCAACATACTCCGGATGCCGATGTACAACCTTGAAAGTGATATTGTGAGGAAAAACAGGCAAAGGAAGAATCTTGTATAGTATCGTATAGGAAATTGTTTGATAACTAGCCTTTAGGAAGCTATCATGAGGACTGTCACGAGTGCAATGTCACGTAACCTGTTTCAATGAAAGTTTGTTTTACAGAACCACATGTGAATAAGGAGTAAATGTGGTATGATGTTTTTCACCCAATGTTCATAACATCTACCCAAGTGAGACAAATCATATGTCCTTGTCTCTCTTCCTTGAAACTTCTGTCATTTAGGTGCCAAACTGTTTTGACGATGAAAGACAGGATACAATGTTTTGTTCTGCCACATGCCAGTTCTCCAAAAATTGATAATGCACAATGTTTGACAATTTCATCAACTCACATGATACCTCATGATGAGGATAGTAATCTTTAATGTACATTTGGTTCAAATAATGACGTAAATAAGTTATGAGAAGATTTCCTTGAAGTTTATCACAAAGGGGTCTCAAAACAAGTACTTTACTTGTTCATGATTTCTGAGCAATAGTCTCAGTACGTATGTAGTGCAATTGACGTTGATTTGAAATGCCTGAAAACTTATAAAACTACACTTAATGAGTGTACCCAATGTGGTGTATAGACCTTTCATAGGGTGCCTTTGCCTGTTTCATCTAGGAAAACGATCTGTCAAAAATAAACTAAAAGTACCATCTTTGTTTGCTTCATCTAGAAAAATCTTCAATCTTTCATTGTACTAGATGAATTTGAAATAGACCGCCAGAATGCATGTGTACTTGTTTTGCTTAATTCTATTGGAAATTCAGTTTATGAAAATGATGAATGAGGCAAGGATACCATATCAAACAAATTTTTTTGCTCCCAACAATGTAAAACCTCAATATGTAGATATTATGAAAACAAAAACCACAAAAAAAAGAGTAAAACTTACAAAGAATGTTACAAAGAATGTAAGAAAACTTACAAAGATTTTAAGGAAGTAACATATGATGAAGGAAAGAATTTGAAGATCTTAGATTCATGAATAATGTGACCCATTGATGGAAGAACACGTGGTAAATGGATGTTAAACAAAAAAGAGTGCTGAAGCTGAAGACCTCTTGTGATGACATTTATCAATGGATGATGTAGACCTCTAAGGTGAGGGGTGACATTAATGTATTACATGGCTCATAATGGTTACCTTTTTTCAACTATGTATCTCAAATATTTAATCCTCCCTCTCTTATTCACCACCCTCTCCATTGCCCCTTATAAAGAAGGAATCAAGTAAGCCATATCTCTTCTCTTGTTGGTCCCCCCCCCCCCTTCAATGTGTGTCAACTTCATCCACTTATTCCTTTGCTCTCTAGGCTAGAGTGTTTTCCTCCTCCACTCATTGTGAGATTTCTTATTAGCTTATAAACCGATAGCTCCTTATCATCACCCCCATGTTGTCAAGCCCTTTGGTCATTTTTTTTCACCTTTATCACCATCTACGTAGTCCCTTCCCATCCATACCTGATTCCTCTTCTCCCCATTTTTCCTACCACTCTCCCTACCTCCTCCCTCTCACATCTCCCGCTTGGCGTTTGTCTCCCCTTCTTAGTTCTTACACCCTATGACTCCATCAAGTCTCCCAAGTTGAATGTTCAACTCATTTTTCCAATCTTATCTCCTCCTCCATCCCCTCTCTTACCCTCTTGCCACCTTTCTCTATGTCCTCGCCCCCTTTTTTTGTCATCCACCTCCCTTATTGTAACCTTTTTTCATCATGAGTTGTGTGTAGTAGATCGGGGGACGTTGTTTGAAGACTGGGGAAAATATACTTTGGAAATTACATAGAGAATCAATGTAAGATAATGTACATGATTAGGTAAAGGATATGAGAACCAAATGTAAGGATGTATCTAGTTGATGACCTAGTGGAGCCATAGAGAAGAAACATGAATTTCATGAGACTAAGTCTAAGAATCATGTTTAGAGTCCCTAACATGCACAAGAAGAGGCCTATGCCTGTGAATGAGTTACTTTCTAAGGCATTGGCTTTTTTCTACAAGGGGCTAAGTTATAGAGTCGGACACAAGATAAATACATTACTTTTTATATTTGTTTATGAATGCAATGGTGGCTGAATAGACCTTTTCCCATGCTGGAACCTTGATGTGCTAAGCACAACTTGTAAGAACTCAAAAGAAAAGTGCAAAATCTATCATTTAGAGGGATTACAATATATCACACGAATACAATAATCACGTAAAGTTGTGCTTCGTCCAAGTGTCGCAGTAATACATGTACGATGTAAATTCTCTGATTTATACTAGGGCCAAGCTTGGCGTAGCGTCGTGCCAAGATTCAAGCCTTGTTGGAAGAGTCTTTAGGTGTCTTCCTNCTTTTCCCATGCTGGAACCTTGATGTGCTAAGCACAACTTGTAAGAACTCAAAAGAAAAGTGCAAAATCTATCATTTAGAGGGATTACAATATATCACACGAATACAATAATCACGTAAAGTTGTGCTTCGTCCAAGTGTCGCAGTAATACATGTACGATGTAAATTCTCTGATTTATACTAGGGCCAAGCTTGGCGTAGCGTCGTGCCAAGATTCAAGCCTTGTTGGAAGAGTCTTTAGGTGTCTTCCTGGTTGAGTGGCTTTTCAAAAATGGGGATACTTCCTAGCCAAGGTAGCAAGGTTTCCATTCTAGTTTCAGCACTCTTGTTTCTCACCAAAAACAACTTAAAGGGGAAAAAAATTGACTATATGAGGAAAAAATTGTGTTCTGCAATATGATATTGAGACTTTACCATATAACTTGTAGATGTCCTGCTCGCACTGGTAAAGAAGAGTCACAAAATAAATGAAACATTGTGAAAAAAATGAAATTAATTCATAAGAATTCATGGATTTCATTTAGTAAGCAATTTCATGATTTTGTTCTCCACTAATGATCATCCCAAATACACGTATTAAGAACAGTATAGGTTACAAACTTTAGGATTCCATTTGCTCACATAGACTATCCTACGGTCCACAACAGCTCTTTACGTATTGCATGACAAAGTGAAAACCGCAAAAGAGTAAACCAGACGAAATAATCTTTTTAATGACTACTGGTAAAGAACAGAATCTTCCCTTTTTACGATGTTAAAACATTCATATGTGAGGGAAAATCACACTTCTAACCTCATGTTTGATTCTATTTTTAACATCAAATTTATGTTGGTTGTCCATATTAAGGACAAAGTTTGGTCTTTAAGGGGAACTTATGATGTGTATGTTGACCTGGGATTTTGGAAAACGTAGCTACAAAGAATGAACTGAGAGGACGAAGTTTCTAATATTAAAGACATATGACCAGGATTGTGTTTTAATTTTGTTTGAATGGTTAGTGATTTGTTTGTTTGTTTTTTTGTGAACATGTGTGTGTGTGTGTGTGTGTGTGTGTGTG
>SZWC01007291.1:26620-54377 GCA_023375785.1 Penium margaritaceum | reverse complement strand
TAACGTTTTGAAGACAATCATGTAAGAAAGGGGATGTAGCGGGCGAGTCTTGCACCATGTGCTCTACGGCCCTCTCTCTTCTTGTAAGTCTTACACCACCTTTTGTGCTTATGTCATGATGTTGAACTAGCTAGAAGTGCACTACGATGGCTCAGGTTGTCTTCTGATGCTCGAAACCAGTTGGCATCTTAGCCATTGCTCTTGTGTTAAAGCAGTTAGAATTTGTAGCATTTGAAAATAGTGGGGCATGGAATGTGTTGTCCCTAGTTTGGATTTGCCCCACTTTCAAGCCCGTAGAGCTCAACAGCTAGAATTATGTTAGGATATTGTGCATGCGCCCTATCGGTTGGAATGGTGCACTCGTATCTGTTGGGCCTAAAGCCTGCATATGTATTCTGCCCTACTTTCAGTCAATCTAACTTCTTGATTCAAACTTGCCTCCTTTTTTACAATATCTAATGAGACATTTGTATGAGCTTCCTCACACAAAAATGATTTCAAAAATTGTGCCACTTTGTAAAATGTTTTTAAATGATTCACAACAAAACATTGAAAAACAATAATTCATAAGGCCCATCGTTGTTGTCTGTTGTGCCCTTTTTATTCATCATGATTGGTTACAAAGAATCAAACTATGATTCAACCAAGAAGAGAAATTGGTATCCGTACTAATTCTTCCTTTTGCACTTTGCATTCAAATGTGTTGTAAGTAAAAAAACAACTGTAGTTACATGTCTTGAATCCATTTGACAAGGGAAATTTATCTTACTTTAAAGGATTAATTATTCTAGTTATTACTTTTATTGTCTGACAAAAATTTACTTTACATAAAAACATCAGGTATGAAACACCTTTTGATAAGCAAAAAAATGTTTTTTTCTGAACATTGTGCAAATTAAATAAGATTATTCAAGTCATGGAATCTTTGTATAACCTTCTTGGCATGTTGTACTTTGAGAGGTAAACAAACTTCATTTGAAACTATTTCGAATTCCCCCTCCATACATCAAGTCTTGAACATTTAAAAAATACATTCCACTTGTACCTTTATAGGGTATTATGTAAGGGTATTCTTAGTGAAATTTTTCATATGATTTAATGAAGTGGCCTCTTTCACATGGAATCCATATTGCATGGAAAACATTACATGCATTTTTCTATCAAAATGACCAGATAACACATTTTTATTCATAAAGTTTCTTCTTTGAATATTGATTCCCTCCTTTTCTATGCATTTATATATCTCACTACATCAGAAAACAAATGAAGCTATCTCCTTGGAGTTGCCATGGAAGAAAGAACCCTTTGAATCCATACCTTGAACATGGATTGGTCAAACATATCCAAATCGTCATATTCTAAGGATGTACATTAAGTTGCAAAGGTGAGCCCCAATGGAGAGAATTTCGAACAAGATGTTAGATTAACTAGCATATTCACATAGCAGTATTTTGTTGCGCTTGACATGATAATCTATGTTTAGCCATATTAATCACATAAGCACTTGGTTATGAGGAGTTTCTACTGAGTTCTGCTTCAGGGAAGAAGTAAATTGAATGATTCTCCAATTGAATAGTGGTCTAAAACTGGATTTTTTTCTCTTGCCATTTGAAGTATATTTTTGGTTACAGTATTAGTCACCTACAAAAATGGAGAATGGATCATCGCAAGATAAAAAGATAGAGCTTGGGCCATATGGAATATATATCTATTTTGAATTTTCCAAAAGGAGACAAGATTTTATTTCACTGGAGAAATTATGTAGAACATAATTAAAAATAACTGATCATTACAGCAATTTAATTCTTGGACCATGCACGTTGGACTGAGGGTAAAAAAAATCAACATCAATGATTCTTTCAAAATGGACAAAGTTTGTTTGGTTTGTGAAGATTTGTATGAGAGTTTCAAAACTTAGAGATGTGAATTTCAAGGGTGGTTACCTAATGAGGTGGGTGGAATTTAGTGTGAGGATAGCACCACGTACATCAAAGTGCTATTTTGCATGTGTGGATTAGAAGAGAAACATTGAAGAAATGAGATTTTGAATCACTTAAATTCTGGCAAAGTTGGTCATCTCTTGATAGTGAGTTTTTCACATTATTTCCTTCTTGGTTCATTCCACCATTGTATGATTTTTATAAAATTCTGATGTGGAAAATGTGATGGAAATGGCTTAAATCCTGGTATCCTCATAACCTAACTTAACTTTGATTTTTGTGGAGGAAGCTATTACTCGCAAGCTTCCACCTAAAGTGTATTCAACATCCTTCTTCTCAATTGGCATACAAAACTTGAAGGCTTGAAAGAAGCAATTGAATTCAACTCTTGAGTTTCTCTTCAATGTCAAGGAGTATGTACAACTTCCAGGTTACACTTCATTTTCCAACAGCTACCATCAACCTCTTAACTTCCATGGGTATTTCTGCAACTACTCACGTGGTAATTGTTAGGCCGGTCGGAAGTGAGGTGGTTCAAAGTTGAAAATGGGGCTTGTCAATTCTTTCGAGAGTGGGGTTTTTTTAGTATCTTGGAGAAGCAGAAAGTAAACTTCATTGTTGTAAGTGATGAAACTTGGTGATGTATGTAAAATATGTGAGTGCGAGAAAATGAGGCTCGATCAGGCCGTTTGGGTTTTTGGCAGTTCATGTGACGCGACGTCGTGTCCTGGTTCATCGGCTCAAGAAGTCCCTCGTTGGTTCAACGGGGGGCTTCAAGACCAGATTTGGGGTATGCGAGGTTTTTCCGAGTCACTCAAAAGAACCTTGACCATAGTCTCAAAACATCGAGGAACGTCAAGAATACTTTCCGGTGAGTTCCGAAAGTGACCTGAAAAGTAATCGTCATCGCACGAGGATTCCGGGGTATTGTGAAGGATTTCCTTTGAGTGCAAAAAAAATAGCCGTGACTAAGTTGCAATGTAGGTCGGGAGTGGTGGAGCCAAATTTACACCGCATCTTGGTTTGGTTCCCGTGTGTGTCATCTGCATAACACTCCCCCCCTACCCCCCCTCTTGCCATGACGTCCCTACGCGCTACCATCGCGTGGCCATAGTCGGGCTCAGTAGCTATTGATGAGAGGATCGACGTCTGAGAGTTGGTTTTACGGAACCCAGCTGTCGTGTGACGCGTCATAGTTCTTCCATTTGACTAGATACTGGTCTTCACCTTGTCGTCGTCAGTGATCAAGGATTTACTCAACTTCGTACTCGTGGTCGCCGTCTATGACCATGGGTGACGGAGCAGGTACCACGCGTCCAAGAAAATCTTGTGCTGGATCGATGTAACTTTGGAGTTTGCTGATGTGGAAGACCGGATGTATGTGCATGTTGTCGGGTAGTCGGAGCTTTGCGACAACTGGAGTGCGCATCTCCAAGATGTCGAAAGACCCTAACCACCGAGGTTTGAGCTTCCAATTGCTTGATCCGCGGAGTTTGATGGTCGCGGAGTTGAGCAAAACTTTGTCGCCAGTCTTGAACTCCTTGGCTGTCGATGTTTATCGGCTTGCCGCTTCATAGCTTCTTGCGTCTTTGCGAGAGTTTGACAGGTTTTCTCCCAGATTGTAGAAAATTTGATGAGTGTCGACGACGGTGATGTTGCTCTTGGTCTGCAGACCAATCGGGGTGGTTGGTTCTGCTTTGTAAACCACCTCAAATGGTGTTTTCCTTGTTGTGACGTATGTTGCCAAATTGTATGCAAACTCGGCTAATAGCAGCTTGACTGCCCAGTCGGCGCTGTGAGGTTCACATAGGGTTCAAAGAAATTTTTCAAGTGTTTGGTTGGTTCGCTCAGTTTGCCCATCAATTTGTGGATGGAATGCCATTGAAAGTTGAAGTCAACTCTCATATAGCTGTATAAAATCTTGCCAAAACTGGCTGGTGAACCGCGCATCTCGATCGCTCATGATTGATCGTGGAACTCCACGCATTCGGACGATTTGTTCAAGGAATAGTCGCATTACTCCTTTGGCGGTTACATGTGTAGTGGTTGGAATGAAGTGCGCCATATTCAAGAACCTGTCGACAACCACAATTATAGCATGGAACCCCTGTGGTTCGACTGGTAAACCAGTCAAGAAATCCATGGAGATGTCAGTCCATGGTTTCTCTGGTATTGGTAGTGGCTGTAGTAGTCTGAGGGATTTGGTGCGTCGACCCTTGTGTCACTGACAAAGGTGGCTTTTGCATAATTTTGCGAAATCAACCCCCATTTTGTCCCACAAATAGTGCTTTGCAAGCTTCTTTTGTGTCTTGTCAGCTCCAAAGTGACCTCCTCAACTGGTTTTGTGGCATTCCTCAAGAAGCATGCGTCATAGCTCCTCAACTTTGGGGACAAAGACTTGATTCTTTTGCTTGCTGTGCCAACAGGAGCCTGCAATGTGGAAGTTTGCTGTGTCGTAGGCTCCGTGGTCCTTGTATCCACATGTGAATAACTTCGCCATGTACGGGTATACTTGAATTTGTAGTGCATTGACCTCCACTAGGTCGGGCTGGCGGCTCATCGCGTCTGCTGGATTTGTCTTCCTGGGCCGATACTCAATTCTGTAGTCAAAGTTTGACTCGAGGAACTCCATCCATCGAGTTTGCCTTTGACTGAGGTTCGGGTTTGTTTTCAGGTTCTTGAGGGCGTAGTGGTCCGTTTGAACCACACATTTGCGGCATTGCAAATAACAGCGCCAAGTTTTGAAGGCATGGATAACCGCGAGCATTTCCTTCTCGTGGACAGCATACTTGACCTCTACCCTGTGAAGCTTCTGCGACAGGTACGTGGTGGGTTATTCTCTACCATCGTTGTCCTGTAGATGAACGGCTCCAGTTGCACTATCAGAGGCATCTGTGGCCATGATATAGTTGGCCGTTGGATCCACCAATCAAAGGGTTGGCACCGAGGTCAGAGCTTTACGTAAAGACGTAAAAGCTTGTTAGCTGTCTCCCCAATTCCACTCGTAGTTTTTGCGGGTGAGATCAGAAAGAGGCGTTGGCACTCGGGCATAATCCTTCACAAACCTCCAATAATAGTTGCAAAATCCAAGAAAATCTTGAACGTTGCATAAATTTGTTGCAGTTGGCCAATCTGCCACCGCGGATATCTTTTTTGGGTCCATGAATAAAAGTCCACCGCCGATGATGTGACTGAGAAACTCAATTGAGCGTTGACCAAAGTCACATTTTGATAGTTTCCCATAAAACTTCTCCCGTTGGAGGACCTCAAGCACTTGTTGAAGATGTTGTTGATGATCCTCTAGGTTTTGTCTGTACACGAGGATTTTGTCGAGGTATATGATGACAAAATTATCAAGGTATGGGTGAACGATATTCTTCATTGCTACCATGAATGTTGCAGGGGTGTTTGTAAGTCCACACACCATAACTGTGAACTCAAAGTGCTCGTAACGTGTTTGAAAGGCAGTTTTTGCAACATCCTCATCATCGATGCAAATTTGGTGGTTGTCGCTCTATAGATCGATTATGTTGAAAATTCTTGCTCCACGTAGTTGGTCAAAAAGCTCATCTTCTCGATGTAGATGGTAGCGGTCTTTTATGGTGATTTCGTTCAACACCCGATGATCCACGCACTTCCACATTTTGCCAGTTTTCTTTTTTACAAGCAATACAGATGCAGCGTACAGGGAAACAGACATTCGGATGAACCCTGAGTCAGCATGTCGTCCAGCTGTTGCTGAAGCTCCGTAGTTTGTTATCACTCATCTGGTTAGCCCCCTTGACTGTTGGTCTGCTACCGGGTTCGAGTTCAATTCTGTGCTTGATGTCACGCTTGGGAGCGATTTTGCTCGGTAGTTCGTCGGGGAACACCCCTTTGATTTCTTTCAAAATAGGAGTGAACTTCTCTGGTATGTTTTCATTCTTTGATGCCGATGATGAGGGTGATGAGGCTGATGAGGCTGATGCGCTAACTGTGGCAAATGATTTGTTGTACGTGCTGTTTAGATCAACGTGGACCAACCACGCCGAGGCCCCTCTCCTCAGGTATCTCTTTTCCACGCCAAGCAAGATTGGCGTAGCCGGTGTTTGTTGCTTGCATGTGGTTACTGTTGTCAGAGCTATGTCGCTTGTTGCACATCGGCCGGAATATGGTTCTGGCACGAGCGCCAGGAAAATCTGCTACCCGTTGCGCTCGATGTGGACAACGCCACTGCTCAAGTCAACTTGCAAATTTTGCTAGTACAGGAAACATCGCCCGAGAATCACCTTGTAGTTGGTCATTGGACAAGATCTCCACAAAGTTACGTCCTCGAGATCCCCAATCTATACTCGTAATGGCTGCATTACTTGGCGGATGCGAAGTCGTCCATCAACTTTTTTTCTTGACAAGCTCCAGGTTTGTGCTTCAAATCTGGATTTTTTAATAGTTGATCAGATACAAAACCGTGAGATGCACCTCCATCAAGTAACGCCGGTAAAGTTTTTTAACTTTTACAACCCCTTGGTTGCACTCTCAGTAGCATCGCAGGCTTGTCGTCCTTGTATCCCTCGTCAAACTCTTGGATCTCAGTACCCCCGTATTAGGCAATCGTAGCCGTTTGGGCGGGCGATCGTTCGGCGCAGGTGTTTTGATGGGGGCTGGAGTCTCGTTGTCTACTTTTTCCGTCAGCCGTTTCCCGACTCTTCTCCTCCTTTTTGCTTTTTCTGTTGCTTCTCCCCCTTTCTGGTTCTGCCTGGGGCAGCTCCTGGCAATGTTTCCAACCTTTTTGCAGCTGGCGTCGACTTCCATTGGAGTTGAGTTCTCAAAACTTTGCGACCGATGCCTGCTAGTCTACGACGGTTGATTCTTTGGCACTAGCCGTAAGATTTGTTGAACCTTGAGTTGAAATCTGCGGAGTCGATGCGTTCAGCTATTGCAATGATGTGCAACAGATCATTGGTGACATTGTAGATCGCGAGGGCTCTGCAAGTATCACGTTTGAGCCCATTGTTGTGGTGGAAACAAAGTTCATCCTCTACAAGGCTGCTAGCGGTGATGATATTGCAAAAATGCTGCGTGTACTCTGCCACGTTGGACAAGTGCTTTATTCATTGTAGCCTGTATTGAACCTTTGTTTTCTTGTTCAGCTTGCCAAAGCGAGCGACGAGTGCCTGGGTGAACTCGGTCCATTTGGATGGGGGTAATATTGATTATTTCCAGGTTGGGTGAACCCGCTCGAGAGATAGTACGCCTGGTGCCGACAATGCGGTAGCCGTTGGATTAGCGCCTTCGGCTGCCTGCTACTGTTGGATGGCCATGAGATTGGCCCACTAACTCAAAGCCGTTCCCCGCAAAAGCGAGGTTGCAAGGTTCATCTTCTATTTTTCAGAGTGAACCCCAGCAACGGTGAAGTATACCTCCAAACTCGTCAGGTAGATCCTGATTGTCGGTCCCTTGGAATTTGCTAGATCGAACAACCCAGGAAGCCATGGACAAATTGAGGACCCGCCGATGTGGAGTCGATCGGCGAGTACCGCTTCGCACACTTTTGAGTCACAAATTTTGACGACTAACTGCTGCAGATGTTTGACAAGTGTTTGTTGAAACGCTTCCACCTACACCAGCCGGCCAGTCAGCTCTGCGATTTCGTCTCGTGTCAACGATGGAGTTGTATTGGTCGGTGGTGCAGGTGAAATTTGCATGTCAAGCATGCCAGGGTTTGGATTGGTTGCGCCAGTCAAGATGCCAGCCGCCATCCATTCATCCCCCTTGATAAGGCTGTAGGTCCTTCGCGGGGTGCCCTCGGCCATCGCTGGTAACTTTGCCGTTTACCGTTGCTGTCGCCGGGTGCACTCGCTCCGTGCACCCACTTTGTCGCAAGGTGTGCAAACTTCTCGTCAATGGAGATGCGCTTGATGACACATGCGAGTCTCGCATTGATATGAAAAATATTCTTGTGCCCCGCTTGGGCCGAAGTGCCATGATACCAAGTGTTGCGCCGGTCAGAAGTGAGGTGGTTCACAGTTGAAAACGGGGCTTGTCACTTTTTACGAGAGTGGGGTTTTTTGGGTTTTTTGGAGAAACGGAAAGTATACTTTGTTGTTGCAAGTGCCAAAATCAGCGATGTAATATGCAAGTCTGAGAAAATGAGACTTGGTCGGGCCGTTTGAGTTTTTGGCGGCTCGCGTGATGCAACGCCGTGTCCTGGTTTGTCGGCTCGAGAAGTCCCTCGTTGGTTCGACGGGGGGCTTCGAGACCAACTTTGGGGTTTGCGAGGTTCTTCAAAGTTGCTTGAAAGAGTCTTCTCTATAGTCTTGAAACATCAAGGAATGTTGAAAACATGTTCCAGTGAGTTCCGGAAGTGATCATAAAAGTAGTCGTCATCACGCAAAGATTCCGGGGTTTCATGGAGAATTCCCTCTGAGCGCAAAAAAAGTAGCCACGACTAAGTCGCGATGTAATTCGGGAGCGGCAGAACCAAAATTAGTCCGCTTCTAGGTTTGGAACCTAAGTGTGTCATCCACATAACAGTAATGCAACCACCTAACCACCTTGACTATTTTCAACATCAGGTTGCTGATGAAACATTGTATTGTTCCTTGAGGAGATATGTTCATAAGGTGAAGTATGGCTTTTGATTCAAATTCTTGCACTTCAAGCTTTGTGCTATCGTATTCTCTCACTATCTTTTTCTGCAGTCCAATTGCTAATTTTACAAGCTGGTGTGGTATGAAGCACCTATTACAAAGGCATGAGTAAGTTATAGTGCATGATGGTGAGTCGAAAAGCAGTTTTTTATGATTGTAGCTCGCAAAACTTGACTTCAAGTGTAGAGTGAAATTTGGTTGCTCCAAAACACCACACTTAGTTGATGTTATCCTGATGGGAATACACGATTCCCTTAACTCACAAGCGACCTATGTTTAATCTCGTCGCTCCTTGTATACTCGCCACTTAGTCGCATAAGTCTTTTTCCGCCCTTGAGGGGAATTCTGCCAAATACCCCGGAACTTTCGCGTGATGACGACCACTTTCCGGTCGTTTCCCGCACTCACCAGAACCTACTCGCAGCATTACTCAATACTTCGAGACTACGAGTGACGATCTCTCGAGCGACTTTGACAGATCTAACGAATCCCAAGTTATACCTCGATGCGCCACGTCAAACTAACGAGGGACTTCTCGAGTCCACGAATTGGAACACGGCGTCGCGTCACGCAAACCGCTCAAAAGCCAGACGGCTCGACCAAGCCTCACTCTCTGACTCTTGCCATTTTTATATACACTATCGAGTTTTGAAACATACAACAACGAAGTATGCTTTCCGCTTCTCAGAAATACCCAAATGACCCCAATCTTGTGAAAAGTGACAAACTCCGATTTCAACTGTGAACCACTTCACTTCCGCCGGCGTAATACTTGGTATCAGAGCGCATCGACCCGGGCGGAGCACGAGATTAATTCCTACATCAACCCGAGATGCGCACGTGTCTTCCAGCGCATCTCCACCAACAAGGAGTTTGTAGACCTCGCGACGAAGTCGGCGCACGGAGCGAGCGCACCTGGCAACAAGCAGCGGTAACAGGCGAAGACACCGGCGATGGCGAAAGGTACCACGCAAAGTACCTTCAGCCTCATCGAGGGGGACGAGCAAATGACGGCTGGCACTTTGACTGGCACAACCAATCCGGAGGCAAGCATGCCTGACATGCCAATTCCGCCTGCACCACCGACCAATACAACTCCATCGACGACACGAGATAAGATCACAGAGCTGATTGGCCGGCTGGCACAGATGGAAGTGTTTCAACAAATGCTTGTCAAGCAACTGCAGCAGTACGTCGATGAAATCCGTGACTCAAAAGCACAAGAAGCGGTACTCGCCGATCGACTCCACATCGGCGGATCCTCGATTTGTCCAAGGCTTCCTGAGCCATTCGATCCTGCAAATTCCAAAGGACCGACGGTCAGGATCTTCCTGACGAGTTTGGAGGTATACTTCATCGCTGCTGGGGTTCACTCCAACAAACACAAGATGAACCTCGTAGCTTCGCTTCTGCGGGTTACGACTTTAAGTTGGTGGGCCGATCTAATGGCCATCCAACGGCAGCAGGCAGCCGTAGGCGCGGATCCTACAGCTACCACATCATCGACACCAGGCGTACTATCGCTCGAGCAGGTTCACCCGACCTGGAAGTTATCAATTACTCCCCCAACCAACTGGTGCAAGTTCACCCAGGAACTCATTGCTCGCTTTGGCAAGCTGAACGAGAAAATGGAGGTTCACTACCGGCTATAGCAATTGAATCAGTTGTCCAATGTGGTAGAGTAAACGCGGTGTTTCCATGAAATCATCACCAGTAGCAGCCTTGCAGAAGATGAACTCTTTTTTCACTACAACAATGGCATCAAGTGAGAGTACTCAAGATTTACGACATCACCAACGATTTGCCACATATCATCGCAGCCGCTGAACGCATTGACTCCGCCGATTTCAACTCAAAATTCAACGAATCCTACGACTAGCGCCCAAGGTATCCACCACAGGAGAACAACGAGCAGCGGTCGCAAAATTCAGAAAACTTGAATTCAATGGAACTCGACGCCGTTGAGAAAAAAGGAGATCAACGGACCTGCTACAGCTGCAGAAAAATCAGACATATTGCAAGGAACTGCTCCAGACAAAATGAGAGGGGAGGGAAACAACAGAAAAGGCCAAAAGGAGGAGAAGAGTCGGGAAACGGCAGAGGGCAGGAGTGGACAGGGAAACACCTGCCCCCACTGAAAAATGTGCACCGATTGATGGCCCACCCAAACGGCTACGATCGCCTAATACGGAGGTTTCTCGAATCCAAAAATTCGACGAGGAATACAAGGAAAACCAGCCTGCAATACTGCTGAAAGTGCAGCCGAGGGGTTACAAATGTCGCAAAACTTTGCCGGTGTTACTTGATGGAGGTGCATCTCACAGTTTTGTACCTGATGAACTAGTGAAAAAGCTGGGTTTGAAGCACGAACCTAGAGCTTTCAAAGGAAAAACCGTCGACGGGCGACTTTGCATCCGCCGACTAAAGCAATCATTACGACTGTAGATTGGGGATCTACAGGACATAACTGTCTGGAGATCCTGCCCAATGATCGACTACAAGGTGATTCTCGAGCGAGATTTCCTGTACCAGAAAAACCCGCAAGTCGAGTGGAGCAGCGGTGCTTTATACATCGAACGCAACGGGCAGCACATCCTCCTAGAGCTCATACTTCAGCCAATGTTTGGCCAACGTGCAACAAGCAAAAATAGATCAGCAAAAATCGACACAAGAGTGGTTGCAGTAACTGCACGGGTTTTACGGCCACCAGCTATGCCGATCTCACTCGACGTGGAAAAACGATACATGAGGAAGGGGGCCTCGGCATGGTTGGTCCACGTCGATCTGAGCAGCGTATGCAACAAATCAGTCGCCGCAGCTGACATCTCAGCCTCATCAGCCTCATCAGCGTCGAAGTTTGCGAACGTGCCATAGGGGTTCTCTCCACTCGTGAAAGAGTTTGAAGGGATTTTTCCCGACGAGCTACCGAGCAAATTCCCTCCCAGACACGACATTGACCATCGAATTAAGCTCAAACCCAGTAGCATATCAACCGTCAGATGAACCTACCGGATGAGTGATCACAAACTCACGATGTTGAAGCGACAACTGGACGACATGCTGGCTCAGGGATTCATCCTACCGTCCGTTTCTCCATACACCGCTCATGTACTGTTTGTACAGAATAAAATTGGTGAAATGCGGTTGTGTGTAGATTACCGGACATTGAATGACATCACGATCAAGAACCGCTACCCTCTACCTCAAGCAGACGAGATTTTTGACCAACTATGTGGAGCAAGAATTTTCAGCAAAATTGACCTATAAAGCGGCTACCACCAGATTCGCATCACCAATGAGGATGTTGCGAAAACTGCATTTCGAACACGTTACGGGCACTTTGAGGTCACGGTTATGCCGTTTGGACACACAAACGCCCCGGCGACTTTCATGGCAGCAATGAACAATATTTTTTGTCCATACCTTGATGATTCTGTTGTGGTGTACCTCCAAGACATCCTCGTGTACACCCAAACCCCGGAGGAACATCAACGACGTCTCTGACAGGTCCTTGAGGTCCTCCAACGGGAGAAGTTCTACAGGAAGTTCACCGAGTGTGACTTCGGTCACCAGTCAATCGAGGTTCTCGGGCACATAATTGGCGGTGGACGGATATCCATGGATCCAAAAACGATATCCGTACTCGCAGATTGGCCAACTCCAACAAAAGTACGCGACGTACAAGTTTTCCTCGGATTTTGCAACTGTTATCAAAGGTTTGTGAAGGAACATACTCGAGTGTCAGTGCCTGTTTCCGACCTCACCCGCAAAAATTGTGAGTGGATTTGGGGAGAAATCAAACAAGAAGCTTTTATGTTTTTACGTAAAGCTTTGACCTTGGCGCCAACCCTCCGATTAGCAGATCCAACGGCCGACTACATCATGGCCACAGATGCCTCCAATCGAGCAATCGGGGCTGTCAACCTACAAACGACAGGTGGGGAAGAACGGCCCATCGCGTACATGTCGTGGAAGCTTCATGGAGCGAAACTCAACTACGCAGTCCACGAGAAGGAAATGCTCGCGGTTATTCACGCCTTCAAAACGTGGCACTGCTCTTTGGAGTGCCGCAAATGTGTGGTTTGAACGGATCACCACGTCCTCAAGTACCAGAAAATACAGCCGAACCTCAGCCAAAGACAAACGCGATGGATGGAGTTCCTCGAGTCCAACTTCGACTACGAAATTGAGTATTGGCCCGAGAAGACAAATCCACCGGACACGCTTAGTCACTGGCCCGACCTCATGGAGGTCAACGCACTGCAGATTCAAGCAGATTCATACAAGGCAAAGTTATTCACACGTGGCTACAAGGACCACAGAGACTACGACACAATGAAGTTCCACTTTGCAGGCTCCTCTTGGTGCAAAAAGCAGAAAAATCAAGTCGTCGTCCCCGAAGGCGAGGAGCTACGGTGCATGCTTCTTGAGGAATTTCATGACACCAGCCGCGGAAGCCACTTCGGAGCCAACAAGATTTTGAAACAACTTACCAAGTACTATTGGTGGGACAAGATGGGGGTTGACGTCGCAAACTTGTGCAAAAGTTGCGACTTATGCCAGAGACACAAGATTCGGCATACCAAACCCCTTGGTTTGCTACAACCACTACCGATACCAGAAAAATCATGGACCAACATCTCCATGGATTTTGTGACAGGTTTGCCAATCACACCAGAAGGGTTTGACGCCATACTCATCGTCCTTGACAGGTTCTTGGAGATGGCGCACTTCATCCCGACCACTACGGATTCAACCAAAAAGGGAGCAGCACAACTATTCCTTGACCAAATTGTCCAACTGCATGGGATCTCGCGGTCAATCACGAGCAATCGAGATGCACGGTTTACCAGCCAGTTCTAATGAGATCTGATGCAGCGGTATGGCAGTCAACTCCAGATTTCAACAACGTTCCATCTTCAAACTGATGGACAAACCGAGCAAACCAACCAAATGCGGTACGCCTTTGAACCCTATGCGAACCTCACGGCACCGACTGGGCAGTCAAGCTGCCAGTTGTTGAGTTCGCATACAATTTGGCGGCATCTTTCGCAATGGGGAAAACACCATTCGAGGTGGTTTACAGAGCAGAGCCAACCACCCCAATCGATTTCCAGACCGAGAGAAACATCCCCGTCGTTGACTCTCACTGACGAGAATATTCCACAATCTGGGAAGAAACTCGTCAAACCCTCGCAAAAACGCAAGCAGCTATTAAGCAATCGGACAAACATCGACAAACTGAGGCTTTCAAGACCGGCGACAAAGTTTTGCTCAACTCCGCAACAGTCAAACTCCGCGGATCAAGCAATCCAAAGCTCAAACCCTGGTAGTTGGGGCCTTTCGATATATTGGAGATGCGCACTCTAGTCGTCGCAAAACTCCGACTACCCGACAACATGCAGATTCACCCAGTCTTCCACATCAGCAAACTTTGACACTATGTTAATCCGGCAAATGATTTTCCTTTACGCGTGGCATCTGTCCCACCACCCATGACCGCCGACGGTGAGCAAGAATGCAAGGTTGAAGACATCCTTGATCACCGCCGACGAGGAGGCGAAGACCAATATTTGGTTAAGTGGAAGAAAAATGAGGCAGCACGTAACAGCTGGATGCCGTACAATCAACTCTAGGACGTCGATCCTCTTATCGATGGTTACGTGATGGTAACAAGCCGAGGAGCCGCGGCTTGAGGGGGGGGGGAAGTGGTATGCCGATGGGCATACACGAGTTCATAAACTCACAAGCAACCTATTTTTGCCTCGTCGCTCCTGGTATACTTTGCAACTTAGTCGCGACAGTCTTTTTCCACGCTCGAGGGAAATTCTGCCGAATACCCCGGAACTCTCGCGTGATGACCACCACTTTTCGGTCATTTCCCGAACTCACCGGAATCTACTCTCAGCGTTACTTGATACTTCGAGACTACGGGCGACGATCTCTCGAGCGACTTCGACAGATCTCACAAACCCCAAATAAAACCTTGAAGCCCCCCGTCAAACTAACAAGGGACTTCTCGAGTCCATGAATCAAAACACGACGTCGTGTCACGCGAACCGCCGGAAAGCCAAATGGCTCAACCAAGCCTCGCTCTCAGACTCTCGCCATTTGTACATACACTGTCGAGTTTCGACACTTACAACAACGAAGTACATTTTGTGCTTCTCAAAAACACCCAACTGACCCCAATCTTGTGAAAAGTGACAAACTCCGATTTCAACTGTGAACCACTTCACTTCCGCCGGCGTAACAGTTAAATCCGTATATCTAAATCAGTACAATGTTTTCTCCCACCTATTTTAAGACTCTTACTTTTACAAATTCTCACTTTCCACACACAGTGCATCAACCATCTTTTTTTTTAGCTTGAATGAGCCCATCCATAACATAAGGTGATATGGTCTCTGTGCCTGGAAACATCCTTTCCCGACATGGAAAAATGCAAAACAAGCGTGAAAACATGGAAGGAAGGGAAGATGACTTCCATCATGTAGACATGTTTAAAGACTTACAACTGATTCAACATTTTTATTTCAAGAAGAGGATTAATGTACCATGTTGTGGTTGTCTTTATTCTTGAAAAACATTTCACATTATGATTTCACTTTGTTCTTTTGAATATCCTTATGGAAGTTATACACCTACAAGATAAGGTCACATGTCACGTCTAAGGAGTTGCTTCATCCACGTTATCATCTACAATACAAGCTCACATATTTGGAAACTCATCAAAGTCTAAAAAAAAATTCATAATGGGCGAAATGTTTCCACAAGCTACATCACTAGCAGAAAACAATATTCAATCATTGTAAGCAACAGCTATTAAAGAGAAAAAATCATCCATGTTTCCAGCAACCACCACAATAACGCATTCATGCACCACAACACCAACAAGTTTTTTTGGGAAATGATATTCAATTGACCATCAAGGACATTAGTAATGATTGAAATAACTCGTGAATCAAGAACAAATAACAAAGCTATAAAATCAGCAATGTTTACAAAATCAATTGTGACGCTTATTGCTACTCTTTCATCCTCAATAGTAAGAAGGTAAGCTTGATTTTTGTCAATTAAAATCTTCCAAGAAACATTCACCATTAAGCACGTTGATGTTAGAAGAAAAATCAGACAGAGAGATCATTCTTATTCATTCACCAACACTTCAATTTTGCCTTCTATAGAGTTTACAAGCCATCATGAAAACTTCTCAACATTTCTATCAACTTTTAAAACCTGGTTTTCTACGACTTTGAACTTCAAACAATGAGAAAGTTAAAATCTATAGTTTGCCTTCATAGGCTGAAGGTATTTGAGTGTCATCTTTGCTAGGACTCAACATTATCACGACGAGTCCCCTGTGTTAGTGAAGGCTGATATCACTCCTCACTTCCAAATCTGGACATGAAATAATTTAAATAAAGGAAACAGTTTAAGCCTAGTACATGCAAAGCCTAGAGAACCATTATTCCTTGAAAACAGTGGAGAGAGCAATCCTTGTGCACTAGAACATCTATGAACTTTCTTAGGGGTGGAAAGGATAGCATTACATGAATTTGCACGTACTCACATTTCTACCATTGGAAAATTCCACCATGTCATTCATTAGACATTTTTCTTTTCAATTAGACAAAGCTTTAAGACACTTACAACAAGCCAATTTTGCAACGGTTCAAGGATTGTAAAGAAATGTTTGTCGTCAAAATTAAAGCATATGTAGAGGAGGCATACGTGGACTAAGGGACCATGGTTTACGGCCTCACTTGTGCAAATAGCGTAAGGGGAAAACCTTGTTCAATGCTGTCCGATGATGTAACCTTAAGCCACGAAGTTTTGAATCAGAAAGGAGAGGAACATGGTTTTATGGCAAAGCGATCATTGTGCAACAAGGTGTTTCTAATTACAATAATGAAGCAACCCTTGATCATTGCTTGGATCAAATCATGGACCAACTTTGATGACCCTTCACAACCAATGGTGTAGTGGGCATGAGGGTGACACCGGCAGCATTGACAAAGATTGGGGAAGCAAAATCAATCCATTAACTTCACATTGAATCATGCCTAAACTGTGAGAATTTCTGGGTATGGTAGGATTAACGATGTAAGAGGGAGGGAGTCAAATAATAAAGAAAAAGCAAAAGGCATGGGAGGATCTCGTTATTACAATATATACTGAATCACCTTCATAAAAGAGACGGTTTCCTTCTTGGGAATTCAATGATATTTATGTAATTTCAAGGACCAATGTCAGCCTTGTAACATTCTCCTCGCAAGATCTGAAGCAACATCAAGCACTAATATGCAAAACCACATACCTCTACCTACAACCCCAGTTGTAGGATTTTACAAACTCCATGACCAATTCCTCTAATTGTCTCATCTTGAAAACTTTAAGGAAGGTTAGGGGTTATGAACTTAATTGCTTTGTCTCTTATACTAAAACCATAAATGTTGGTTGTCATCAGCTGAGACAAATATGCCCAAATACAATGTTTTGATTTCAAAGATTTGGTAAAAAACATTCTTTTGGGTTTTTTCCACTCCTCAAAGCCTTTTAAAAACTTATGTGAGATTTGTTTAATGGTTGATGCTCAAATCCTTGCCTCCTATTCATTTGGGATGGAATTGAATTTTCTTTAAGGATGTTTTTTCTTTGAAGCTAACAACAAGGGAGGGGTAGGTGCCCATTTGCACGGGCACCTTCAAGGCCCCACCATCATGGTGCCATGTAGGTGCTTAGGAAAAAATAAAACCCAAACCCCTTGCGTATTGTTGGTGATTGATTTGAATTGTGCTTGAGTTTTCAAAAGATAGGTTTGATGATTGATCTTAATGCATTTGTTCTTTTCCCTAACATGTGTTGACTTTCACCACACCCATACCAAAGGTTGAGTAGGCTTTGCCGACGTGACAGGTCCCTGATGTGCTTAGTTAAACATGTACATTCCGTGAAAAGCAAAGTGTGGAAGATTGATTCTTTTTATGGGAATTTGATTTTAGTATGAAAAAACAAAAGTATATGTACAGTAGAAGAATGTACTAGCCTCATAACAGCGTATGTACAACAAAGCTTTGACTCTGTTCGTGGCCCAAGTTGGGCGCAACGTCTTGCCAACCGTCCAACTCTAGACAAGAGTCTTGGCATGTCTTGTAGGTAGACAGGCCTTCAGGAAGTCATGAAGTCTCCTAGCCAAGCTAGTAGTGTTTCCAAGCTCCTGGGTCGAAAGAGGAGAACTTGACTAGGATCTAGAACTGGGTGCAAAGTCAGAAGGCTGACTTTGCTAGGGTGCTGGTGGTAGCTGACACTAAGATGCTCTAGGACTCTTAGATACAATGTGAGAGCTCCTAGCCCCTCCTTTTGTACTGTTGCTCTTAGTTGAGAATAGTCCCCTCCGTTTCCTTGTAGGTAAAAATCTTAAGAGTACCACTTGAAAATGTAGGAAAGCGTTGCCCAGCATTGGACAACGCGTTGATGATGAAGTAATTCATCCATGAGGTCGTGTATTGGCTCAAACGACCTTGGTGCTGCGTGTACAATGCCATGCGTACACCTCGTAGGGTTGCATCCTCCAACCTGCCTCTTTTGAGGCAGTTGTTGAGTTTTCTAACGTAGGTGAGAAAACCGGGGTGGCCACTCCTCTCTCGGACTTCCCAAGGTATCCATTTACACTCCTAGGCGTGAACACGACACTTGCTACACCAAACCAGTAGTCAGTTGGCTTAGAAAGGGAAATTTTCCCAGAAGGATTTTTTCCGGCAAGTCAATGACAATTCTGCAACTATTTGTATGAACCTTCAAATCAGGAAATGATTTCCCTCGGTTGCAGCAAAAATCCTACGCAGTTACTTCTTCACTCCAGCACTCCCCCTCAATAAGTGTACTGGTGATGATGGGCACCTTGTCATTTTTCAGAAACCAGGGTGCGGTTCCAACGTGGCCCGACGGGTCTTCTGCGCTCATGGCAAAGTTAGTGCGGGTTGTGAGTCTAAGCGTGAGCTTTCTGGCCGCCTCACGCTACGTTTCTAGCAGTCAAAGACAAATGTGAGACAGTCACTTTCACAAAGGGAAAAACGTGATTTTGCATTTTTTTAAACATGGACATGATCTGAACATCAGGGCTAGTCATGAGCTCTCCAAGGCACCAAACCGTGTGCGATTCGGATCACCGTAGCTCCTGCTACGTCAGCCAAAGCGCAGCACCCCAAACCAGTCGCTCAGTGGGCGGCGCGCACCACGTCGCCCGCCGAGGCGCCTTCACACATCAAGGACCCATCAAAACGCCATTCCGGAGGCGAAGATGTCCCTACGCGTAGTGGCGGCGCCCCTCGCACGTTTGGGGTCTGTTTCGATGAGTTAATCATTGAGTTTGATGATGGGGATTGATGTGGGTCGAAACCTGTTCGCTGACCTCCACTCGGAATTTTGACGAAGTCCCTGAGTAACAAGCTGTACTGCTGAATTTAGGACTCTGAGCCAGGATTTTGGCTAAGTCCGTCAGTATCAAAACTGCAGTTCTAAATCCGGCGGATCATCCACATGACACCTCGGCAGTCATTCCGGAGAAAAATCCCCAGATGGCATTTTGTTACTCGCTCCGGTCAATTATTCACTGGCAGTCGAACAGCGGCCAGTTCCCAGAGCCGCCACGCACACCCCAAGTTTGGAAGCCCATATCTCCCTCGTTACTCATCCGATTCCAGGGAAACAACTTCCACCGGATTCAGTGACTCGTCATCTTTCAGGGACAATCCTCCATTTTAGGATCCACGCAATTCTCGAGTCTCCAGATCCAACAACGAGGAATTTCCTCTCTCTGACGGCTCGGCGGGGCCTCCCGTCGCCGCACTTGGGCATGGAGAGGGGAAATCTTCAACATTCTCCCCCTTGCACCTGCTATGCCCGCTGCTCCTCCCTTGCACTCATCTTTCACAGCGCCCTCCAGCCCATCATAGCTGGTCATCCCAAGTCCGGCCACGCTCAATGCGTGCCGGTCCACGGGTTGCACTTTGGTCAAGCAATCCGCAAGCATGATGTGTGTGCTGTAGTGCTGCACCACCACCTGCCCCTTTTCAACCATGTCCCATGCGTAGTGATAACGCACGTCAATGTGCTTCGTCCTCCTGTACTGCGTCGGGTTGTTGGTGAGCAAGATTGAGCTAGTGTTGTCCTCTTGCACCATAGTAGGCTCCCATTGCGGCACGTCCAGCTCTCTCAACAACCTGTGCAACCACACCGCCTCCTTGACCGCCTCAGCCAGCGCCATGTGCTCTACTTCCACTGTGGAGGTGGCGACGTAGTCTTGCTTTCTGCTGCACCACGAGATCGTTGCACCAGCGAGGAAGAACACGTAGCCGGATGTGGACTTCCAATTGTCCACATCATCAGCGTAGTCTGCATCCGTAAAGTAGACCAGACGCAAAGGGTCTGCCCGCCCCTTGCCGTCGAACCTCAGGCACGCATGTTGCGTTGCCTACAGGTACCGGAGGATGCGCTTGACCGCATGTCGGTGTAGTGGCCCTGGATCGGCCACGTACCTGCTCACTTGGCCCACCGCGTAGGCCAGGTCTGGTCGAGTCGCCACCATGGCATACATGAGGCTGCCCACTGCCGATTGGTAGGGCAACCCTACCATATCCTCCCGCTCTTCTTTTTTTTTGCGGCGCCATTGCCGCACTCAATTCACAAGTCGTGGAGACGGGACTGCCAACTAGTTTACATTCCTCCATGGTTTACCGCTTCAGTAGCTTGGTCGTGTCTATGGCCTACCCCAGCTCAAGGGTGCGCGCCCTCCTGTTCCGCATGATGCTCACCCCGAGGTAGTACTCCAGCTCCCCCAAGTCTGAAATCTGGAATCTGCTGCTCAACTGCTCTTTCAGCCACTGTAGGCTTGGCATATCCGTCGAGCACAAAATCAGGTCGTCCACGTAGAATGTGATGATCTGATGGAGCTACTTGTCGCGCTGCATGTACACGCTGTGATCCTCCTCACAACGCTTGAAGCCAAGTTGTGCCATAAAAATGTTCATCTATTGGTACAAGCATCTGGGTGATTGTTTTAGCCCGTACAAGGACTTTTGTAGCTTACACACATTGTCCTCAGGCGCCTCCACCGCCTCTAGCACCTTCATGTAGATCTCTTCATCTATGATGCCGTTGAGGAAGGCTGTCTTTACGTCCATTTGGTGGAGCTCCATGTCCGTTGCGGCCGCCACCACAAGGATCGCCCGAATGCTTGTGAACTTGGAAACGGGAGCGAATGTCTCATTGTAGTACTCGCCCTTACGCTGTGCTTATCCCTTCGCCACAAGTCACGGCTTGTATTTTTCAACCACACCTTCCTTTGTGAACTTAGTCTTAAACACCCACTTTGAGCCGATGACCTTGGCATCTTTCGGCCTGTCAACCAGCTCCCAAGTGTCATTTTTGTGATGGACGCTGGCTTTGATTTGATGGCTGAGTCTCATTGATCCCCTTTGGGCCATGAAAGTGTCTCTTGCATGGTAGTCGGCTCTGTTGATGCAGCCAGCATGCACCGCATCATGCCGATCCATCGACCGGTGCTTGCGTCAAAGTGCTTCCCCACTTTTCACTGCCTCCCACTGCGGCGTGGTAGTTTTGGTGGCACATCGTCGCTCAATTGCGATCCCTCCGTCTCAGCATGCTCCAATGAATCATCGACCGGACGGCTCTTCAAGGATCTCTCCCGCTCTGGCAAAACATCGCCCAAACAACCGGCGCGTCCGGTGGAATTTCCACCGACGCCCGATGCACACTCTGTCGGGAGTGCGCGCCTTGGCACCCTAGGTGCGTCATCCGCCGGATCCTTCCGGTGGAAATCCTCATCAGCTTGATCATCATCAGAGTCCTCCGCGTCGGCTTCCACCACTGGTGCACCTTCGCTCTCTGATGCTGCATCCTCAACTTTGGCGTCCGCCGGCTCCTACTCGTAGTCAAGGAGCTAGAACCACTCTCCCGTANCATGTACACCTTATGCACGCTCTCATAGCCAAGGAAGATATGCAAATTTTCCCACTGCTCAAGCTTGCTATCGCATCTCTGCGCAGCCTGCACCACTGCGTGCGCCTTGCACCCGAACACTTTCAGGTGTGCCACACTTGGCTTGTGCCTGCTCCAAACCTCCTGCGGTGTCTTCCAACCACTTTTCCCCTTCAGCATTGCTGTTTGGGTGAGGTTGATGGTAAAGGTTGCCGTACGCATAGCTTCCACCCAGAAGCTTCGTAGTCATTCCGCATCCACCAACATGGTCCTTACCATGTTCAGCAGCATCTGGTTTACCCGCTCTGCCACACCATTTAACTGAGACAAATACGGTGTATTTTGTTCCCATTTAATGCCCTATTGCTTCATCCACCCGCCACAGTCCACGTACTCTCCGCCGTTGTCGTTGCGTAGCGCTCTAACCTTCTGGTCAGTTTGCCTTTCCACCCCTACGACATACTCCTTCAGCCGGTCCAGGACCTCGCCTTTCTGCTTCATGAAGTACACATAGAGTTTTCTATTGTAGTCATCTATGAAGGTGACAAAGCAACGCACGGCACTCCTTGACGCCGTCTTGAATGGTCCGTACACGTCGTTGTGCACGACCTCCAGGAGGTCCGAGGTGGGATTCACATTCTCGTTGAACGGTTTGCACCGAGCCTTGCACAAAATGCAAGGCTCGTACTTTTTGTGCTTTGCTGCATCTGTCGCCTCTTTCGCACCGTCGCTGACGAGGCTGCGTACTAGCTTGCGGTTTGCCATCTCCTTCATGACTGCGGGTGAGGAATGCCCCGGTTTTCAGTGCCAGAGCTCTAGATCAGCTCCTCCTCCTTTTGCCAGATTTAAGGTGCATTCCTGCAAGTCTGCTGAGCCTGTCACCGCGAGAATCACCTTGATCTTCACAATGTAGAGGCCTCCCTTGTGCTTAGCCTCCAGCATGAGCTCACCGCCACCGTCCCTTTGCACGACTGCCCCTCTTGTCCTGAAGAGCACCTCGTATCCCTTGTCAGTTAGGCGGCTGACACTCAGAATATCAGCCAAGCCGGGTACGTGCTGCACATCTTGGATGACGCATTGCACCCGCTTTCCACCAACCACCACCTCCACGTCCACGTTTCCTTGGCCAGCCGCCGGCTCGACCTTGTCGTTAGCGACTACCATGGATTTGTTGGGCTTGGTGTAGCTGATGAACTTGACCTTCTCAACCTGAGTATGCTCCTCCACTCTAGATTCAAGGCATCTCCGGTTGGCCTTCTCGAGGAAGTGTTTTTTAGTGTCGTTCAGGAGCGCCTTCTTGCCTTTGGCGTCCTTGCCACCGGCCTTTGCCTCCTTGGTGCAATCATGGGCCTAGTGGCCCTCCTTGCCGCAGTTTTGGCATGCATCCTTCTCAGCGCCCTTCTTGCAGCCGCCATTTCCGCCACCTCCCTTGGCCCCTCTTCCGTAACCACACATTTTGGTGATGAGGGCCAATGGGGACGACGAGAACTTCCCACACCTCCGTCATTGCGCCTCGTTGCGGATGTACTCTGCGACCGCGCCATAGGTGAGCTTGTCCTCTGCCCATCCTCCCAAGACTGTGATAAGAGGACTCCAACTATCAGGAAGGGCCATGCGGAGGGCCATCGCCTGCAGCTATGTGTCAATCTTCCACCCCACGTCATTACGCTGTGAGGCAAGCAACTCGATCTGCTCCATGGCGGTGATGACATCATCTCCCTCCTCCATTCTAATTGTCAGGAGTCGCTTCATTGCAAAGATTTTGTTCACCAGCGACTTGGATTGATGGATGGCACAGAGATTTTGCCAAGCCTTGGCTACTAGCTTGAAGCCCTGAAGAAGCCCCATTGTGACTCGGCCGTCCCAGAAACCAGCAGCATGAGCGCCTTCGTGTTGTTCTTTGCGAAGGCCTCCGTTTGCGCTTCCGTCGCCGTCGCTTGGTCGAGGACTCCCGTTCCCTTCATGACCTCTAGCAACCCCTTATGCGCGAGGCGCAGCTCAAAGTGCCACCTCCATGGCCCGTGGCAAGGGCCACCTGCATACTTCTGGATGGGCTGCGTCACCTTCTGCACCATTTGCGCAGCCTTCAACTCCGGGACCTCAGAGCCTGACGTCGATGTTCTTCCCGACGACGATCCCGTCCGCCGCGAAAGTTGTGAGTGATTTGTAAACTGGTCAGGGTTGTGGGCCCATAACCCTTTGTCAAAAACCGGGGTGCGGTTCCAGCGTGGCCCGACAGGTATTCTGTGCTCACGGCTAAGTTTGTATGGGTTCTCAGTCTAAGCATGAGCTTTTTGGTCGCCTCACGCTATGTTTCTAGCAGTCAAAGAGAAAAGTGAGACAGTCACTTTTGCGAAGGGAAGAACGCGATTTTGCTTTTTTTAACATGGACATGATATGAAAAGTTTTATGGCTAGTCATGAGCTATCCAACACACCAAACCGTGCGCGATTCCAATACGTCAACCAAAGCGCAACACCCCAAACCAGCCGCTCAGTCGGCGGTGCGTACCACGTCGCTCGCCAAGGCGCCTTCACACATCAGAACCCATCAAAATGCCATTTCGGGGGCGCAGATGTCCCTATGCGTAGTTGCGGCGCCCCTCGTGCCTTTGGGGTCTGTTTTGATGAGTTAATCATCGATTTTGGTGATGGGGATTGATGTGGGTCAAAACCTGTTCGCTGACCACTAGTCGGAATTCGACAGAGTCCCTGAGTAACAAATTGTACTTCTGAGTTCGGACTCTGAGCCAGGATTTTGGCTAAGTCCGTCAGTATCAAAGCTGCAGTTCTAAATCTGGCGGACCATCCACTGAACACCTCGGCAGTCCTTCCAGAGCAAAATCCCCATATGGTATTTTGTTACTCGTTCCGGTCAATTATTCACCGGCAGTCGAACTGCAGCCAGCTCCCAGAGCCGTCGCGCACACCCCAACTTTGGAAGCCCATATCTCCCTCGTTACTAGTCAGACTCCGGTGAAACAACTTTCACCTAATTCAACGACTCGTCAACTTTCAAGGTCAATCCTTTTTTTTTGGATCCGAGCAATCCTCAAGTCGCCAGATCCAACAACGAGGAAATTATTCTCTTTCGCGGCCCGTCGATGCCTCCTGTCGCCGCACTTGGGCATGCAAAGGGGCAATCTACAACATTAATTTTATTGGAAGGCAAAGAATTGGATGATTTCTTTGGTCACCATAAGGGCTGGTTCAATGAGAGGGATGTTCGCAGATTTGTTGAAAGCAGGAGTCTGGGAGATGAAGTTTGGGTGTTAAATTGAGGGAAGAAGTTTTTTTGAAATCTTGATTGCACCTTCCAGGTGCACGTAGATTGTAGTGCAGGTCTCCTTCAGATCTTTTCTGGGCTCCAACTGTGATTCTGGAATATGTGGGAGGCTTGGAACAAGTTCGAGCACCATAATTTTCATTTTCCCATGCAGAATACCAACTCCTCACACCTCCTTCATGTTGACTTTCGCTTGTGAAAGACCCACTTGTGACAAGCAATGGAAACTGGTTGTCTTGTCTTCAGATGGTTGCAGTTTAGGTGTGATGTCTTAGAAAAGTCGCAGTCGAGAAGGTAGGATAGGACTGATGACCAAAAAATAACTCCTTAGCCTTGTCTCACTTGGAGGTGGCCTAGAAAAGGTAGTTCTCCACTCCAACTATTCATCCTCTCGTATTTGGGTGCTCAGTTGCGAGTTGATGCTAGTTTTGCTATGAGTCGATCTTCCTTGTTTTCTTGGTGACAACGGTCCATCCCTATTCTCCTTTTAGAGGGAGAGTCATTACTTTGGAGTGCAGTTTTCGGGGAGAGAAAGCTGCTCCATTTAACTCCTCCGTCGTCATGCGGGTCTTCCTTAGTGACAAGAACACATTTTTGGCTTGTAGTTCTGCCAACAGCTGTTCTTTGTCATGTTCCTCTTCCATTTGGCCGTGTAGTGGTGGAGGTGGTTACAGTAACCAGACTTAGACTCACGAGAGGTGAGCTGCTCCTTACCAAAACTATTTTTTGTGGAACTGCCTGCGCTTGCTTTCTAGCAACTCGCTCTTGCTCCCTCCTTGCATCATGATCCACGTCACCGGAATTGACCGTTTCCGAAAATTGTGGTAACACTAAGCTAGAAGTCGGTGGCTCTGCTCGCAGCTTATGGTGGCAAAGGGCTCAATGCGCGGGGTGAGCCCCGTACCTTGGGGACCAGTGCGTGCTTTGGCCACGGGCACCAACTTGCTTCGGCGCGCATGCTGTTGCTTCCAGTTTTTTTTTGTTACACCTCTGATTTTTTCGGTGCTGTAAGAGGTGGTGACCTCAAAGCTTTCGGATCGGAACACTACGGGATCCTGTTTTCCCATGACGCTTCCGTGAGGGAGCAAGCTCGGGTTGCGAGCCTGTGCTTGCATTCGATACTCGCCGCTTGGTGGCAACATCCTGTCTTTGGTGTGCCACGCAGCTACGGCTAGTTGCTGACACTGTCGCCTCTATCAACGACCAACCACGACAGCCGAGTGGACAATAGGTTTTTGTAAAAGCTGCTGGGACAAAAAGTGTTGCAACAAATGCTTCGCCAAAACATTTCCAGCTTTTGTTGTTTGTAGTTGGTACTGACTTTAAAGCTACTAGTAATGAATTTTTGCTGCATCCAGCTGCTCTTTTGTAGATCCAGAGCCATGAGCATCTAGTTGCAATGCCATCAAAGTCGATGAAATCAATGTATCAAAGTTTTGAAATTTGTGTATTTTTCCAGGTTTTGCACTAGCCTGCTCAAAAAGCTAAGAATCGCAGCCTGCTTTAGTGTTGCAGTATGGATTTCAATTGCTGCTGTGGATCGCAAATGACTCTAGGAATGCAGGAGATGATGTTCATTTGACTTGTGGGGCTTGAGTGATGGTGACGACATGTCCTTTTCTCCTCTCCCCCTGTCAGCTACACATTGTACTTTGCATGTTTCATACACCATGAAGCATTTAAGTAGGTCACCAATAGATTTCACCGTCATGGCGAAAGGGTGAATCTTTGACTTTTGCGTGTCGGAGAGCTCAATGTGGTTTCATCAATACTGCGAGAGTGCAGTTGAGGTGAGTTTGCACTTGACAACGCACCGATTCATGATGTGTTTTTTTATTGTCTTGGTTAGGAATTCTACTGCTTGCTTAAATCCAGGCACATGCACGAGCTGCATAGTGCCATCAACGACCTTTGATGAGATCCAATGGCCGTGAATGTCGATGTGTTTTGTGTGTCCTTGGAATTCGGTGGAGTTTGTGAGGTCGATCACAGACTTGTTGTTGACGTAGATTTTAATGGACTTTTCTTGCCCAAATCCAATGTCGTCAAGAAGGTTTTTTAATAGGTCACCTCTTGTGCGGCTAATGTTGCTGTGACGTACTGAGCTCTGTTGAATCTGATTATGACAAAGTTGTGCCACATGCTTGACCATGAGACTTTAGTTCCTAACAGAAGGCACACAAAGCTGGTAGTACTCCATTGGACCTCCTTCGTGCCATTAAATTTTACATCAATGAAGCACTTGAGCTCCTGGTCCTTCGAGGTTCCAAAGCATATTCCTGCATCTTTTGTGGCTCTCATGTACAAGGGCCTGGTGAAGCTCCTTATAAGTGCGCATTGAGTAGGTCCACATGCACGAACCCACGTGTAAGGTTCCTCACAACGTACTATAGGTCCGGTCGAGTGCAGCTTGCACCATGCATGAGTGACCCCGTTTTACTGCGGTAGTCGATATCACTCCGCCCCTTTTGTCCCTGATGCATCAACCTCTGCTAGGTTAAAGGTGTTGGTACACAATGATTAGGCATTTCAGAATGTTCAAAGACCGTGTAGTAGGTCTCTTGGCTCAGCTAAAAGATACGAAAGTCTTGGTTGTGCTTAATGTTCATTTTGAGGTAAAACTCCAAGGACGGCATGTAGCGGGGTCTTTGATGAAGTGTGCAGATGGGCCAATGATGAGGATTTCATTAACGTATACAAGGGTATAGCAGTCTAGATAAACATCAGGTGCATGACGGTGAAGAAGGAGACGATTGTTGTAGGTTGATGGTTGAGGTTCTCCAGAAGTGCCTACAGCTTGGTGTATCAGAGGAGTGGACAATGCTTCAACCTGTAGAGGCTCTTGACCAACTTGCACACACGTCCACTGCCGTCATCATACCCTTTTGGTTACTTCATGAA
>SZWC01007290.1:110481-121941 GCA_023375785.1 Penium margaritaceum | reverse complement strand
AATGTCGCCAACAGCTACAAGCAGCAACAGAAATACCAAAAGGGACTATGCCATCTACGCTCCACCGTTTGAAGCGTCGTAAAGTGCCTTAGGAAGCTAGAGAAGAGCTCTATTTTTTGGGGCTTCTTCTCCATTGTCTCTTCTCCATCCCAATGGGCTAGGGGAAATGTTTTGGGACGGGACAAGGAGTACCCACCCCCAAAACCACCTACTTTTTCCCTCTTCCCAAGGCTTCTTCTCCTCCTCTTCAACCAAAAATTGGGGCAGTGCCCTTCTCCTATACTAGATTCTCTCACGGCCTGAGAGAAAAAGAAAAAGAAGAAAAGAGCTACTTGGAGAATTTTTGGAGGCCGCCACATTGCCGTGGAGCACAAGAAAGGCGCCTCCAAGAGGGGGAAGGTGTGCCATGAGGACGCAAGAAGAGGCCAAGGAAGATGAGAAGACAAGAAGAAAAGTAGCCTTTTGCTTCTTTACCTTGTACTTGCTTGTTTATCTAGGTTTTCTTAGCTTTCCTAGTTCTGTTAATCATGACTTAGGGTTTTGCCTACAAATCCATGCCCTTGTGCCGACCGTGGCGGCCTAGCACAATAGGAATCAAATTTATAATTTTCTCATTGATCGTGAGAACAACGGTGCTTTGGAAGGCGACACCTCCTTGAAGTTGTGGGGTGATCCTCACAACGGTTTTCAGGTGCAAGTTGCACGAGTGAGGAGATGGCAAGTGCTGGACCGTCCAAGAACATCAAGGGCAAGGTGGTGATGGCCTCACCACACGCCCTCAGTGGACTCCAAATTTTGGGAGCCGCCGCCGCAAGTACGGCTGCCAAACCAAAGGCAACCGGCGCAAACCTCAGTGACACTGAGAAGCGTGCGGAAGCCGAAAAAGTGCTCGACGAGCACGTCAACAGGCATGTGAGCGGCCCCCACGCAACGGACGATGCGCTCGAGGAGGACCACCCGGGAGTGGACCTTGACAAAGAGTACGACGCCGATGATGGCAATGGTGATGAGGATCGCGACCATCGCCATCATCGTGTGGCAAACTCGAGTCGTTCGCTCGAGAAGGGCAAGGCACTCGCCGTATCGTCCGAAGCTACCGACAACAGCGATGCCGCCGAGAGCAGCAAAGGCGACAAAATCAGCCATGTAGGAAGTTCCCTCGAGAACGAGCCGGATGACGTCATTGCAAAGACAATTTGCGATGACCGCCGCAGGCTTGCGGAGTTTCCTACTGAGGCGGTGGGCCGACTCAAGATCACCACCGACGGTGGAGGTACGGCACCACTTGGAGGAGTTGGGGCGGACGCCCCTTCCTACGATGTGGCCGCAATGGGATACAGCAGTGCCCACTCGAGCTTCGTCACCGACCACAGTCTCCTCCGAAAGGTGGGGCTCCTTGGAGGCGTGTACGCGAATCATGACCTCCTGTAGTGGGTAAAGGTGTACAGACAACACGAGGCCTTGGAGGCTATCGCCGATGCCCTGACGACATCAGAGCTTAAGTTCGCGTTCGCCAACCTTCTGGCCCACGTCGGACAGAGCATCACGGACCTTGACTGTGATCGCCAGCTGCAGCGCCCTTCCGCCCATGAGGGAAGCCGTCGATGCAACGACCTTGACAAGGTGTTGCAGAGCGTGACCCAAGTGTGGATGCAACAGCAAGCGCAGCACGCCACAACCGCAGATGCCACTGCCGGTGGCAGCGATGACTTGCCTACCTCGACGACTTCGGGGCCAGTCATGAACACGTCCTTCCTCCATAGTGTGGAGATCTTCCGAAAGGGCGTGAAGCTGACCGACTGGCTAAACCGCAAGGAGCACGTCCTACGCGTCCACAAGGCTCCACTCAATCAGTGGGGTGACCTTGCCACGACTCGGCTTGAAGACAAGCTCTTCAAGTACGTGGTCAAGGAGTGGATTGCGCAAAGGCCTCACCTTGAGTGGTAGTCCATGGCATGGGAAGCCTTCTACGCAACCATGCGCAAGAAGTGTACCCAGCGTGAGGAGGCTCAGCGCGCCTTCCACAAGATCAAGGAATGCAGGCAGCTAGGTAACTTGCTTGAGGCCTACTTGAGCGAGTTTACCGCGCTCGTGGAGGAAGCCGAAAGCTTCACCGAGAGCGACGGTACCCAGACCTTCAAGTACCCAGAGTGCTTGCTTCTGGAGTAGTTGCGCGATGGTCTTGCCAGTGAGGAGCTGAAAGACAACACCACCACGACCGCAATGGGCCAGGCTTGGACAAGCTGGAGAGTGTTACGAGACTACATGAGCGAAGTGTATTCGGCGAACCCGAAGCACTCCTCGGATGCATGGCCAAACGTGCGTACACAACAAGGCCCCGATGCACGAATGGATGCTGCACGGGCTGAAGGAATAGCCGGGAAGCGGGGCGAGGTCAAGGGCAAGCAACCGGCAAATGCCCCAGGCAAGAAGACTGGTGGGAACAAGCCTTCCAACCATGAGCATGGCCGCGACAATGACGAGCTGCAGGTGGTGCGCGAGTGTCATAACATGGTCTTCTGCGAGGGACTGTGCCACAAGTGCATGCAGCCCGGACACTTTAGGGTTGAGTGCCCTGAGGCTGTTGGTGGTGAACAAGAGATCGCGGCGTTAGTCGCAGTAGCAGCACCTCATGGAGAGGGTGCAGCACGAGGCTGCGGACAAGGCCGTGGACAGGATTGGGGTCGCGGCAATGGGCCCGGCTGTGGTAATGGACAAGGCCGTGGGGCGGATTTTCCCCACCCCTGAGTGACGTTAGTGAGGACCACTCAGGGGTAAAACTGTATCACGAGTGTGGGTTCATGTTTTCAGACGAGGATATTAAGCAGTTTGAGTTTTTGACGAGTTCAAATTTATCTATTGTTTTCTCCCCTCTCATTGAACCCTTTTCCGCATTTGCTGATTGACATTGTCCACTAAACCTTGCATCACCAGACGAGATGCATGACCAAACCTGTTTAGTGGTGGTGACACCGACCACTGTGCAATAATTGTATAACACAGTGATGGAAGCAAACGCTCGCAAAGCGATGGATTCAATCGCGTTTGCGGTACCTTTAGTAGACGATTTTGACCTAGTGAAATTTAAGGACTTGAAGGTGCTAGCCGAATTCACACGTGCCCACAAAATGTGGACTCGAGTAGGTGAATCATGGGAGCTACGGCTTCCGCCGTCTAGATTCTGTGTTCATCACAAACTTGGTTTCTCATCATCGAGCCTGTTCATTGGGAAGAGTGGAGGCAACATGACGATGCAGTTCAAAGGAAACTTGACTCGTGCTCCCGTGAACGTGCTTCTTGACACTAGAGGAGGTGACTCATTTGTTAGCTTTGGCTTTACCTGACAGGTTGGCCTGAAGTACGAGCCATCCAATGGTACAATTGTCTTCGGTAACAACCGTACAGTACCCGTGATCGGTATTTCTAAACCGAATACTTGTATTCAAGGGTACACACAGAGTGTCACGTTGAAGGTACTCAACCTTCTTGACCCATTTGACGTGGTGCTGGGCGATCCCTGGCTCCATGAAAACAAGGTTCTAATTTGCTTTGAATCAAAGCGTCTGATCCTCCGAAAAGGACAGCGTCGCTTTCCGCTCATTCCGAGTACATAGTTATCACTGACCCGACTCAAAGTCCATGCCAGCTTGTCTGCGATGTGTGTCAAGAGACGTATTGGACAAGGTTGTCGATACTTCTTGGCTCAGCTACAGAAAATGGATGATGAAGTTAAGGAAGACACGCCACAAGTGATCAAATCTCTATTGGCGGAATTCTCGGATGTATTCCAAGACCCACCGGCTGGACTTCCACCGGAAAGACACATGGGCCACACGATTCCGCTGCAACCAGTGGCGACCCCTCCGTTCAGACCCATGTATCACCTTAGTCCAACAGAAAGGCAAGAGGCCCAACGCTAAATCAAAGAGTACCTTCCAAAAGGATGGATTGAGCCAAGTAGCTTGCCGTACGATGCGCTGATCCTTTTTGTGAACAAAAAAGGACGGTGGTTTACGCATGTGCGTGGATTACCGGTTGTTGAACAAGCTGACGGTGAAAAATCGATTCCCCTTACCACGGATTGAGGAGCTTTTTGACCAAATCCAAGGGGCAAAAGCATTTTCGTCCTTGGATTTGTCTCAAGGGTACCATCAAATCCTTATCAAGGAAGATGATGTGGCCAAAACCGTGTTTCGCACATGGGACACTATGAGTTTTGAGTGTTATGCTTTGGGCTTACAAATGAAATGAACCGAGCGTTGGCCAAGCAACTCGGTCAGTTTGTCTTGGTTTACCTGGACAACATCCCGATTTTCTCCAAATCAATGGAAGAGCACATAAAATATCTGTGCGAAGTCCTCGCAATCCTTCGAGAACAGAAGTTTTATGCAAAAGTAAGCAAGTGCATGTTTGCACAAGAACTCGAATACCTTGGACACATTGTCGGCAAGGACGGCATACATGTCGACCCACGAAAGGTCCAAGCTGTTGTAGACTGGCCACGTCCAGAAAATGTTGGTCATATTCGGTCTTTCCTCGGTCTTGCAAACTACTTTCGACAGTTTATGCAAGGGTATTCGACCTTGGTAGCACCATTAACCAGGCTTACACGAAAAGATGTGCACTAGGAATGGACATCTGATTGCGAGAACGCGTTTCTCAAAGTCAAAGGGCTTCTATCCACAACGCCCGTCCTAGCTCTTCCCGATCCATCGCAACTGTAGGAGGTTCGATGCAATGCGTCGGTAGTAGGACTCGGAGCTGTCCTCATGCAAAACGGTCTCCCGGTTGCGTATGAGAGCCGGAAGCTCATTCCAGTGGAAACGCGGTACACGGCTGGGGATTTACAGCTCCTTGCGGTAGTACACACTTTCAAGATGTGGTGTTGCTACCTTGAGGTTGCTGAAGGGGGTGTGACAGTCGTGACCGACCATAACCCATTGGTGCTTTTCTAAACACAATCAAATGTGTGAAGACGACAGGCGCGTTGGAGCGAATACCTAAGCCGATTCTCCTTCACATGGGAATATCGACCAGGACGCATCAATGTGGCCGATCCACTAAGCCGACAGCTTGTGGAAATTAAAGTAACCATCGAGGTTGGTGTGTGTTTTATGGCCATTGCAATAGCAACAATACAAACACCAGATCCCCCTATACCTCTGCGATAACCACCACAAGAGATTGTCCACTACAACGGTTTTGTAAATAGGATCCGGATGGGATACGGTGTGGATTCTTGGTTTCAAGACTCTCGAAATTTGGACAAGTACGGATTGGTGGAGGCCGCAAGAATCTTCTGGCACGGAGAACAAGTTGTTGTGCCAAACTCGGGAGACCTCCGAGCAAAGATTATCTCCCAGTTCCACGACCCGCCGGTCGCAGGTCGCGTGGGACCTCGAAAGACCGGACATGCACTCTCGGACCACTATTGGTGGCCATGATGGAGTGTCAATGCCCGTAAGTATTGTATGACATGCGACTCATGTCTTCGGAATGAGGCTATTAACAAGAAGCGTGCAGGACTTCTCCAACAGCTTCCCATTCCTAGGACTCCATGGGAGTGCGTCAGCATGGAATTCATTATTGGTCTTCCTGACATGGCCCGTGGCCACGATGCAATACTAGTGGTTGTGGATCTTCTGACGAAGATGGCACACTTCATTCCTACAACCACTGATGTGAACGCAGAGGAGACCGCTTGTCTCTTCTTTGAGGGTGTTGAAAAGCACCATGACTTAACGTTGCGTATTATCTCCAATCGAGATTGAAAATTTGCTAATAAGTTCTGACAAATGATGCACGAGTACTTCGTCAGCGAGTCGCAGATGTCGACAGCATTTCACCCTCAAACGGTCGGACAGACAGAGTGCATGAACCGCACCCTAGAATAAATGCTCCGCATGTACGTGGACCTTGCGATGAATGACTGGGACGAATTCCTAGCACTGCTAGAGTTTGCGGTGAATAACTCGATGAACGAGTCTACACAGTTCACACCGTTTGTGTTGAATAGTGGTCGGCATCCAGTGGTACCCTCTTCATTGGTGAAGAGTGGGAGTTCAGGAGGACACGTTCCTTTTGCTCAAGCCTTTGCCGAGCGCATTGACTCCTTGTTAGAGGAGGCGAAGGGTCACCTTCAAGCTGCCCGGCATCGACAAAAGGCATATGCCGACAAAGGTCGCCTTGAGGTCTCGTTTGACATCGGTGACAAAGTGTTGCTTAGCACTAAGAACCTTCGGTTGAAGTCGCCAGGGGCACAAAAACGTCTACCAAAGTGGACTGGGCCATTTCCCATTGTTGCACGCATTGGGCCAGTGACATACCGATTGCTCCTTTCGCCGATTATGAAGATACATGACTTGTTTCATGTGAGCATGTTGGCTCCATACGTGGCAGAAAGAACCGTTCAGCCACCACTGGCAATCCTTACTACCGATGGCCAATACGAAGTTCTTCGTCTACTCCAGCACAGAGAGCGTACTCTCCGGTCGCGTGTTGTCAGAGAATACCTCGTTCTTTGGGCCGGGTGTGGACCTGAACATAATTCATGAGAGCCGGAATCCCGGTTGCCCACAGGGATGGTCAACGAGTATTGGAGCGAGTTGGTAGCTCGCACGGATCGACGCGTGTCAGGGGGCACCCCCTAAACGCGGAGAAAGTGAACAACATTCCCGCAGGGCGGCATTCATGGACTGCAACCCTAGGAGGTTGGGGACGCCTAACATAGTTGTCACGCGGACGCTCTTGCCTTAAGGGAGGAGGCCGCTAGCCGTGCAAACTCACAAGCTGTAGCTTAGGTCAAGTGCCATGCACCGGTTCATGTTTAGCTGCTAATTGCATTATTAATTTCTTTCACAATGTTGATGACTCACTATCTGACAATCCTGCTTGTTGTTCATGAACCGAGACGGTTCATAACAACTGGGGAGGAATGTAGCGGGAGGGCCGGTTCGACCCTCCCTTCTTCCTGAAACGAGGGGTGGTTGCGTACCACCCTTTGCGTCAGCGAGGGCTGGCCGACGGCCAGCACTGCGCTGGCCGTCGGCCACCTCGCTGCCGGCCAGCTGGACGGCCGGCGGCCGGCCAAGTGACCGGCAGGCCACTAGTCGGCCAGCCGCCAGCCGCCGATCGTGGCCTGAGCCCGATCGGCGGCTGAGGGACCGCGAGGGCCTCGAGGGCGAGGCCTCGTGGCCTCGTGCCCTTGCCCTCCTCGTGAGCGAGCGAGTAAGGACGAGCGACGGGGACGAGGGACGTGAGGCGAGAGAGACTGGCACGAAATCGCTAGCGTGCCTCGCACGGGAGGATTTCGTGCCAGAATGTAAAAAACATACATCGAAGGTCGTTTGCGTCGAACTTTGACCTAAAAACAACATAATAACTCGTGTGAAAGCATTAGTTCGAGGTGTAAACCCTGGGTTTGGGTCCCAAAACGAGAGGTAAGGCTAAAAACGGAAATGGGCCTCCGGAGACTGGAAACATTCGAGTGTCCCTGCTGTGGGTCGTTGATGACGATTGGCCCTCGGTCTTACGAAGGGGGAAATCCCCTTACGTGGACTGAGAACGCCATTTTGCGAACTCCGACGATGACTTCAAAGCAAGAGCTGGAGACTCGACCCGTTACACACACCATAGAAGCTGTGGTGATGTGACCAACACACCATAGAAACGGTGATGGTGTGACCAATGCACCACAGACACAATGACATTGTGACCAATGCATCACAAAAACAGTTGATTTTCACCAATACATTGCAGAAAAATTGTTGTTGTAGGCACAATATCATAGAAACAGTGATCGTGTGACCAACAAATTGTAGAAACCATTTTTTGGTAACCAATCAATCGTAAAAAGAGTGATTCCTTGACCAAATCTCTATAAAAACTGTGATAGTGTGACCAACACACAATCAAAACAGTAATCGTTTGACCAATACACCATAAAAACCATGGGTGTACNCGACTTTGTCTTGCCAATGTACCATGAAGGCAGCAATTGTATCTCCAACATATAACATAACTAGCGATAGTGTGACGAAGGCACTATGGAAGTAGTGAATGTCTTACAAACACATAATAACAAAACACCATGTTAACCTTGATTGTGTGATCAACTCACCATAGAAACATTCAGTGTCTGGCTTAGTGGCCTTAAAGACAGATTTTATGAACAACACACCACAGGAACAGCGATTTAATGACCAGCATTCCATAGAAAAACTGATGCTCGAACTAGTGACATTGGGTTCATGGTCATTGTTCTATGGACGAGTGAATAGGGAACCAGGGAGTGTGAATTTTTCTTGGTCCCGTGGTCGTAACCGATGGGAGCGGGAGGGTCTCCAAGATACCAAAACAAGCCCGGGAATTGAATCCGGCTCCCCAAAACAGCTTAGAGCTTATATAGTCTCGGGTATTTCCACATGCGGTGGAATCTCTGTGTGATTATGATTATGATATGTTCTCTTCCCTCTTGTGCGCTGCACAGGAAGGGGGCGTGTGTTATTTCGGTGTATAGTTGTTGGTAGATTTTTTTCTTTTTTCTGCCAGGAGGGAGTTGCGGTAATCTTAGCAATGCGTGGGTGAGGTTTTCTTGAAGGAGATGGGGTGTAGTTGCGAGGATAATCGGGGTGGGGTTATGTGTTGGTTGTGCCCATCTCTTGCCATAGGCGATGGAATATGGTGGCGCGTGTGATCTCCCAGATTTTGCGTTCATTGGTAGGACTGGTGGGTCCTAAGAGGATGTTTGGTAATAAGGGGGCGAACTTGGGGAAGAAGGTAACAAAAAGGGTGCTGAGGCGTTGTATGATTGGTTGGATGTCGCGACATTGCACAAAACAGTGTTCTATTGTTTCTGGTTTGTTACAACGTGGGCACAGTGGCGACGAGGGAGGGGGCAGGAAGCGGTACCTGTGATTGACTTGGATGGATCTGTAGAAGACACGGAGTATAACGTCTTGTGGGCGAAAACAGAGGGGGGTGTTGAGGAGGTTATTGTGGATGTAGCGCCATTGGAAAAAGGTGTTGGGGTACTTTTCTTCCCATTTCTGTTTAGATGTTGCTGAGGGGGCTTCGCGTTGCAAGAAGACTTTGTAGAGGTCTTGGAGGGATGGATTTCTGTTCTTGATGTGGTAACCAGGGATGTCTGGTTGGTGTGGTGTGCCTAGAAAGATTCCTTTTTTCACATACACTGGTGTGCAGTCTGGCCCGAGGAAAGGTCGGGGTTGGGCCCATGGGTGCCGGCATAGGCGGCCCGTGACCAGGCAGACTTGGAGAGGGTAACCCCAGACTTCGAGGCCCTGCTGTCGTAGCCTATAAATGATGGTGATGGGCAGTCCAATGAGAGAGGGTAGGATAACATACGGGGTATATTTGTAGATATCCGCCAGGAGAGGTGGATTTGTCATTATGGAGACCCAAGAGAGAGGGAGATGCTGCCGAATTTCCTCGAGCACTCGAGTTTGGCCGAGGGTGGGTGACTTCCCAAGCGTCTCGGAGAGAAATTGAGGGCTAAAAAGGTCTCACTTGTATCTCAGAGGTGAGGAGGAAGCATTCTCGAGGGGTGATGCCGACAGGTTGAGAGTTTGGTTGGAGGAGGTGTTTATTATAGGCTACATATTCTAGGGAGATATCTTGCCAAGTGAGATTTGGGAGGAGGATTGTAGGGTTGGTGTCTAGGAAGGAGGAGAGGTTTTGTCTCCATGTTGCGCTCAGCTGGGGGTTGCGAATATAGAGTATGTTTGGGTGAGAGAGGAAGAAGTGTCCTTTTTTGGGTAGACTTTGGGTGTCTAAAACAGTTGCGGTACTCGTAGATCCATTTTGCGCTTTGCGCTTGGATGAGGTGAGAGGGCCATGAAACCAGGGAGGGCGAGAGTGAAGGGCAGACCTATGGTATATGATCACCATAGTCGTTTATGTCAATGGTAAAGAATGGCACGATGTTGCATCATCCTGCACCAACCCGTACTACCTTTAACCACCTTGCACCACCGTACCACCCTGCACCATCCTCTATTATCATTTGAAGCCTTCATCTTGCACCATTCTACGCCATCGCCGAGTGTTACAGACCACGCCGACTACGTTTCCGGTTTTGTGTTTTTCTCTTGGTAGGGGCCGCGCGAACGCGAGCCCCCTCTGCCAGAAATTATGACGTGGATCACCGGGATTTCCGGCGTCCTAGGGTTGGGCCAACCGCAGTGCAATGGGAGACCCGTCCCTAGGCCATGGGCCTTCCTGATCACCCATCGACCCCGTCCAGGTAAGTATGATGTTATCCAGGAATATGCTGAGAATAAGTATCAGTTCAACGATGATTCTCTGATCTTTTCGCGGGGTTACGCGTAGTAGACGGATCTTCGAGATTTTGAATCCCTGGTGGCTTCGATATCTTTTCGTTCCGTCGTGGTTCACTGGAGAGGGCCCACGTAGCACCTTCTCCCAGCATGACTCTGGAGCAATATTTTTCAGGGAGGTAATGTTTTCTTAGTTGACCGAAGAATAAACTGTTTGCCTCCGAAGCTAGTCATCGCAAACCCAGGTGTGGATCCCTCGGAAATAGCTTTTTTATTCGGCTCCGTTTTTTTCCTTGCTTTTCCCCTTCCGGACGAAAAAGCTAGCGCCCCTACGTACTAGGCGTGACTGGAGAGGCCCAGATGGAGCCACGCAGTGCTGGCTAGGACGAGAGAACCGGGACGAGCTTGACGGCGACAGAGCAAGTGCGTAAAGGCAGGCCCGTCGCCCACGCTACCATGGAAGGTTCGTCACCCCGTCGGTTCTAGGACGAGGTAGTCCATCGGACCCCGAAGCACCCTTCCACGTTGACGTCGCGGTTGGCCACGGGATGCCGGAGCCGTCAGCGCCGCGACCCTGCCGCTGCAGCTGCTGCTATGAGCACAAAGGCCAATCGCAGGACAGGGTCAAGCATTCAGTAGGAGTGACGGGGGAACGGGTCCAGCTCAGGCCGAGGACACCGCAGGTCGAGGGAAAGGCGTTTGGCTCCCCCTGTCATCGATGACAGAACAGAGGTGCGAGAGGCTGATTGCGAGCGAGGACAGCCAGGAGGCGGGGTTCACTGATCCGCAGATTCCTTAGATCCACCTCTACCACCTGCCTCTGAACGCCTTCGCCCCTCGGCCTCACCTCCTCACAGACGGTGTTCGTTGAGCGCCCGAAATTTTCCGTTCGGCTGTTTGTCTGCTGGAATCGAGCGAGCATGCAGACCAACGAAGCCGATGAGGCGAGATCGAAAAAGAGTGGTGCACCGGTTTCGAAAGAGGTCCGTTGCTTTTGAAACACCCATCAGCATGATCCCTCTGTCTTGCGGTGTCCACACTCAACCTCATGGCTGCTTGACTTCGACAGTACATCGAGGCAGCAGGATTGTTGGTGAGGAAATTAGCGTGGGTACAAACAGTCCTCAGTCAGCCATTGAATGCTCTTCAGTACCTGTTCTCGACA